>JAQPPZ010004464.1:0-19253 GCA_028583015.1 Wollemia nobilis
AAAGAACCCAACCCCTACGTTCTTCCATATAAGCCTAGTAAATAGTTGAACCAACAATCTTCCAAGCCTCCCAAATCCTCTTAACAAGAATACAACCTCTGATTTTAAACTTGTTGGGATGGCCCACAATGTCCTCGATATGAAAAGCCCCTTTTAAACCTTCAACATGCTGAGCATTCTAAATTTTGAACCACAAAAGACGTTGCCAAGCATCATTCCCTTCCAGAGCCCTAACCACCCATTTCGCAGCCAAAACCTTACCCTGCATCTGGATATCCAACAAACCCAAACCTCCTTCATCCTTGGGAACAATGCAAAAATTCCAGGAAATAGAGGGCATTTTATTTGATCCATCAAAATTAGACCATAAAAACCCATGAATAAGTCTTTCAAGCTTCCCAAATTGTGAAGCATTAGGCAGCCAACAAGAGGAATAGTAGAGGTGACAAGCTTGAATAACCTTCCCAACAATGACCACTTTTCCAACAAAAGAAATAAGTTTGTTTTTCCAAAGCTGAATCTTTTTTTCAAATCTAGCAAGACACCAATCCCACATGTTTTTCAAAGAAAGAGCCTTACCAAAAGGGATTCCTAGGTACCTAACAATCTCACCATCCTTCACCCATCACCAACCAGGGGTAAAATCAGCAGGAAGAGAGTCACTACCAATCAACCAATAATCAGACTTTTCCTCACTAATGATAGCTCCCGAAGCTTTGCAAAACTGATCCAAACATATTTTAACATTAGTAAGGGACAAAGCATCCAACTGAAAGGACAATAGAGAATCATCCACAAAATGATTATTCATAATAGAACCTCCAGGAGTATCAATTCCCTTAATCAAACCAGCACAACTTCTCTCCTCCAACATATAACCCAAGGCATCTGCTGAAATCACAAAAAGAAGCGGAGCAAGGGGGCAACCCTGTCTGATGGACTTGAAGAGGCTAATCTTATTAGTGAGCTTACCATTAACAACTTTAGCAGAAGCAAAAGTGAAAAGAACCCAAATTTTATCAACAACTTGCCTGGTAAAACCAAGCCATTCCAACATACTGAAGATAAAGGACCAATCCACTCGATCATATGCTTTATCAAAATCAATCTTGAGCATAATCGCCTTTTTCCTGCTTTCTTGAGCCCACTCCAAAGTCTCCCAAGCCATGAGAACCGTGTCTAAAATGAATCTCCCCTTCACAAAACCAGTTTGTTCACGTCTCACAATCCGAGCAACAATATCCTTGAAACGAAGAGCCAAAGCCTTGGCAACAATCTTGTATGAAACATTCAATAGGGTGATGGGCCTCCAACCCCCCATAGTATCCTTCCTATTGCCCTTCGAAATAAGCTTAATCAGCCCCTGATTAAGAACAGGTGAAAGAGAACCTCTATCAAAAATTTCCTGAACCATTTGAGTATAATCATCACCAACAACATCCCATAACTTTTTGTAAAATTCCACTAGGATACCATCTGGACCCGGAGACTTACCATATTTCATTTTTAAAAGGGCTTCAAATAGTTCCTCCTTGGAAAAGGCAGCCGCAACACGATCACTCTCAAAACTGAACACTTTTTTTGGAACACTCCTCTTAATTTCCTCCCTAGCAGCAAGAACCTCCGAAGACATAGGATAAGCAGAGAAAATCTTCTAGAAATGCTCCTCAACAGTAGCCCTAATCCCATCATCATCTTCCACCAACCTATCATCGAAAGTGTGAAGAGCAGTAATTCTTTCAAAAGCAATTTTCTTCTTAATATGACTGAAAAAGAATTGAGAGGGAGCATCCCCTTGCTGCAACCAATGAATTCTACTCCTAATTTATACCCCTCTATTAATATAATCCTCATAACAATGAATCTCATGCTCCCAACCAGCAACTCTTTCCTGAAGTTGAACATTAAAAGGATCCACCTCAAGAGCTCTTCTAGCATTATCCAAATCTTTCCTAAGTTGCTTTAATCTTCCTTTTCTTCTCCTAGCAACCAACTTTCCCCAACCATGCAAAAATTTCATAGTACGTTTAATAGCTGCCTCCCACCAACCAATCCACCCAGTATCAACTGGACGAGGCTCCAAATTCCAAACACAATTGATAAGATCTCTACAAGACTTAGAATCTAAATGAGAAACATTAAGTTTAAAGGGAAGCTTCTTATCAATCACTACAGCAGCTCCCAAAAATATTGAAGAGCTAATTGGATAATGATCAGATCCAATGGTAGATAAGTCAACAAAAACAACCCTTCTTCCTCTACCAACACATGTAAAGACATTGTTGTCCACATAAAGCCTATCCAATCGGGCCATAATTCTATCACCACCTCTCCTCTTATTAGACCAGGTAAACCATCCCCCTATTTCCAAATATTTTTATCTAAAATTAGCATAAAAAATTTGAAGCGAAGCCTTCAAACTGCTCCAGGATTCCTTTTCAGAACTAGAAATACAACCTCCCTGACCACCTTCTCTGTCCCCATCCCATTCAACCATATTAAAGTCACCTCCAACAATCCAATGCACATCAGGTAAATTGTGTTGCATCCAATCCCACAAGATCATCCACTCACCAGAGGTGTTAGGAGCATACAGAGAACAAATGCCAATCACCTGACCAGCTACAACAAACGTAGCCCAACATATTCTACCCTGAGGATCCTCCCCCTATTCCACCATCGAGGCAGCCAACCAAGGTTTAACAACAAGGACCACCCCACCTGACCCTCTATCATGCATAGAAGACCACCAAATCCCATTCCAAATTTTACTCAGACAACTATGGAGAGCAAAACCATCAACCTTGACCTCCTATAAACACACAACATCAACACTGACACTATGCAAAAAACTACTCACCAAACATATTTTGGGGGAATTGACATTCCTCAAACATTCCACAAACTAAATTCAACTTTCATTGGGAAACAACATCATTTAAAGCCTCAAACCGATTGCTAAGCTGAGTAGACCTTCCTTTGGGAGACCTACTCCTATCTATAGCTGAACTTCTACTTTTCCTCCTACCCTCAAGGGCATCTAAATCTTCACTTAGATTTCTACTGACCTCTGTCGACTGATTAAGATGGTTGTTGTCCTTGGAAGTAATAGTTCCTTCGTTGGATTTCCCCTAGGAAGAAAATGAGCTCTTTTTCAGCTTAGAAGGCCTATCCGACGAGTCCTTATCCTCTCTACATTTTTGAACAATCCTCCAATCTGAATCCCCCTTACTAACCACTAATTGTTTGCCCAAATCAGTCTCCATCTCTTGTGGCTCCTCATTTTTGTCCCTACTTTTCTGATCATTCCCACTAATAACAGAGGTTCCTGAAACATTCTTGGCCTTCTCTACCTTCACTTGTTGTTTTTTTGAGGGCAATCCCGAATGAGGTGTTCTTGAGATTGATAAAAACAAGCATTAGGAAGATTTCATGAGAAATTACCCCTTCCTGGGTAACAATCTTCAAAGACTTAGGCAACTTTCTTTGTAAATCTACTTCAACACATACCCTGGGACTAAATCTGAAAGACGTGCTTGTTGCAGGTTCAATAAGAATTCTTCCAAACCTCTGAGCCATAGATCACAACATAACCCAAAACTCTGATTTCATAGCCACAAACTCGATCCAAAGGGGATACCTAGCCTAGGACACATCTTTGGGATCGAAGTTTGGATGCCACGATTGCGCAAAAGCCACAGATCCAACAATCGACCAAGTTCCAAACTGTAGCACATATCGGGCAGCATCTGAACTATCAAAAAGCACTGAGATATATCTACCTCCTAACCCCCAGTACGATTGGACATGCACTCCTTTGGCTTCCCAGTTCAACCTGACCCACTTCTGGAAATCCGCTTCGGAAGGCATTTTCCTAAGAAAAATAGAATAACCCCATTCTTTAATAAATTATTCCTAGCTACCAGGTATTCCTCATGCTCCTCTGCAATGAATGTGAACTCATCATCACCCATATCTGCTAGTAACGAGTCCATTCTATCAAGTCGGACAACTTCATCTTCAAAAAAATCATCACTGGGGTAACCAAAAACTTCCCCGTCTACTATCATCCCTTTGCTCAAACCTCTACTCTTAGCAGCCTCAAAAAAGCTTTTTTCAACCCCTTTAAGGCCTTCACCAATACCCCTCGTACTACCAATACTCATCCCAGACATGCAAGCTTTATTTCCATTAGGCAAGCCTTCAAACCCGCAACCCTTCGAAGACTTACCCGACAGCTCAGGAAAGGCAACATGATCTTTCAAATCAGAGGCTTCATGAAAAAGCGTAGGGCTCCCAACGACCCTAGCAATCATATTTTTTCCTTTCATGGAGCATTCACCAATGATTCTGCATCATGCCCTTTATCGCTAGTCGAATCAGGCTCAAATAATTCATTGATCTGCGTCTTCTTCCCTGAATCGATGCCTTCAACAAACTCGAGCAGAGGCTCCTTACACACCCGATCATCCTCTGACCCAAACAACAAATGATTATTCATGATGGCCTGAACATCCTTTCGCACACCTTCGATGCTCAAAGGAAGGTTTAAAGCAACACCTTGGATGCCTTGCGAACCCTCGAAACCCTACAATAAATCTTCAAAACCTTTCGCGACACCTTTGTCCTCAATATTGTCCATCGCCAAAGCTCCACCTGAATCAAAAACTCCATTAGAATAGACGCGCGATCCTCGACCAATGTGTTCAGATGCCTGAAACCCTCGCCCTCTCGATCCTCGCGACACTCTTCCTCTCGACACCATTTCTCGGTCCTAATTTATATATTTTATAGATTGAGGAGGGATAAAGTTGAAGATTTGAGATCTTGGGAAGTTTATAGTCCTGATATATTTACTTTTTATGTCGAAAAGCAAAGCAAGTTTTATTTTAGAAAGTTTGGGAAGATTCGTGTTTGAGTTTTCAATTTGCAACTAAAGTGACATTAGGGGCAAATAATTGGAAATATTATAATAGATTTGTTGGTAGGAAACTAATGTTAGTTGATTACCTCTTTTTTCTTTTCTTTATATTTTAACAATAGTACTAGAGATAGAAGTATCATAGTGTTATTATTAAGTTAGAACTAATACAAAAAGAGATGAGCTCAAGAAAACGATAGACAACCTTGGTTCTTGTTGGGGACCAAAATCGATCCCAATGCCTCCTGAGCATCGTGACCCCCCACAATTATGTTTTTCTCTTTGTCTCTTTGAACGGATGCATCTAGTGCCCTACACCTTGTGTGGGGGGAGCCAATCCTATGTTGGAAATTTGAGTCTATTGAGTTGTCATTGATGTCAAAGGTGCAAGGCAAAAATATATTGATGTCAAAAGTTAATATGCTATAAAAGCATTATTCAAAGGTTTAGTGGGCCAGATTTGAAACCATGGCCAAAAAGTTATTTTATTTAAATTATTTATATTTAAATAATTTAAAATTAAATATTTAAATACTTTTAATTATCATGGGCCACGATTTTGTTTTGAAGGCAAGTTCTTAATAAATTAATACAATGTACCGATGAGCACATGGAGGAAAGGGACAAATACAATGCTCCGACATCATGTATTAAAAGTTGCTTTCGCCAACATCATGTATTAAAACCATAGGTTATATATAAATGGGTTTGCCATCATTTTTTTAATGGTGTGAAAAACATGACTCGCTGGAAGAGTAGATCCAATGGATGAAGAGAATTTATAATCAACACGTTTTTAACCAAGGATTTTTTGGATGAAAACATTGCAATTATGGGTGTCGATCGAAGCCTTCTACGAACGATCTATGCAAGGCTAATACAAATGATAGGGAGAAGAAATTCAAGGTTTTTGGAGTGCGAGCTTTGATTGATGCATATGTGCTAAGGAGAACTGTGAGATTTATCATCAGTCATCCATTGGAAATATTTACTGCCTATCGGATGTGGAAGACCGTGAGGATTTGATAGGAGCTCTAAAGGCATTTTGGAATGACGTTGTGTGTTCGAGCAAAGTGGTTATGAATGAAAATAGGAGAATCAATTTGTAGAGGGGTTTCAGATGCTAGAATATAGAGGAGGATCATTGGAGTTTTCAACGGTAACAAATAAGAATAAAACCCATATCGCATCATGTTGATACTCAACCACTATGTAGCGTAGTCAATTGGTGATATTTTGTGAAGTATTTGCAAGGCAGAGGTTCTGGGATCAAAACCCGATGGTGACTGAATAAGTTTTTTTAATCAAAATCCACGATGGGTACATTATTGAGAGGAACACTATTTGTTCCAATCGGCCCGGTAGCACGGTTGGCTAGAGCACCTGTGACAACATTGTTGTAGTAGTGGTTCGCGGTTCAAATCACATGGGCAGCATGATAGAGCAGTTTGTGTAAGCGATGTTACATATTTTGAAGATAAAGTCTTTTCGAGTGCTAGATTGACGATGTTGTAAAGATCTTGCAGGCACTGTTAAAAAGGTAACAATTTTTTTTATATTTAGAGACATAAGGGTAAGTTTGATAAATTAATTGTTTATTTTATGTTTTGAGTGGTAATTAAGGTGCAATCTTGGAGTCATAAGGTGTCTATGACATATTTTATTTTGGGAAAGAATATAACAAGAGTTATAAGGTGTTAACACAAAAGTTAATTTTTATATGTTACTTTGTGAAGCTTGGAGTTTATAAGGAGTTAACAAAGGAAATTATTGTGTCTATTTGATATAATAAATTTGCTTATATTTTTAGAGTTTGGAGATTATAAGGTATAGTTGAGATTTAATACTTTGGTATGGTGAAATAATTTTGAAGGAAATAATTGAGTGTAGATTTTTGATATCTAACCATTGAGATTGGAAAAGAGGTTGATTGCGATTGAGACAAGTTTTGAGGTCAAATCCTCTTCAAAACAAAAGGTATGGGCATATCATCCTTGTGAGTGAAATATTGTTTTGTTGGATATTTGTGAAGTGCAAGTTGGAGTGAAAAGGATTGTTGGAAATGTTTGAGTGACTTTTTCATATGCATGATTGGTGAATGATTGTGAGGACAATTGAGTGTGAGATTGAAAACTACCTTGAACTAGGATTTGTGAAAGAACATGAGTATCATTGTTATGTGAGATTGAAAACTACCTTGAACTAGGATTTGTGAAAGAACATGAGTATCATTGTTATGTGAGATTGAGAACTATCTTGAACTAGGATTTGTGAAAGAACATGAGTATTATTGTTATGTGAGATTGAGAACTATCTTGAACTAGGTTTTGTGAAAGAACATGAGTATCATTGTTATGTGAATTAGAATCATCTTAAGTCAAAGTTCAAGTTCCATAGTGTGAATTGTTGAAAGCATTATGAAACACTTATTTAGGGTTTGTAAGCAAGTTGTGTTTCATTGAGTGATTGGTTGAGTGGAGTTGATTGAACATAGTTGGTTGAAAGTGTTGGAGTGATAGTTCAAGTTCTGTGAAAAAAATTATTCTTTATTCTAAACTGATTTGAGAGAAATATTGAAAGTGATTG
Organism: Wollemia nobilis; assembly: GCA_028583015.1. NCBI lineage: Eukaryota > Viridiplantae > Streptophyta > Pinopsida > Araucariales > Araucariaceae > Wollemia > Wollemia nobilis. The sequence continues at coordinate 7,508 of JAQPPZ010004464.1, forward strand.
AGTGCTTTGTGAGTGTAAAACATATTGAGTCTCCAACTATTCTATATATGTTTATATGGTTAAACAAGATTCTGAGTGAAACTTGTTTGTGGTATTGAAGAGGTTTTTTGAAAGAGATTAAGTTGAGTTTTGAATGTACATTTTATAATTTATTTGAATAATATTTTGTGAAAGCTAGTGGACATATTTGAGTAAGTCCTAGAGGGGACTTAAGGACAGAGTTAAGAAATATTTTGTGAAAGCTTGTGAGCAAATTTGAGTAAGTCCTAGAGGGGACTTAAGGACAAAATTGAGTAAGCTTTTGTGAAAGCTTAAGGACAGATTTGTGTGAGCTTTTGTGGAAGCTTACAAGCAGAGTTGAGACAAGTCTTGGTGAAGACTTGTTGAGCATATTGGACAAGTTCTAGTGAGGACTTGTTTAGCAGATTTGAGGTAAGTCTTGGTGAAGACTTGTTGATAAAATTGAACAAGTTCTAGAGAGGACTTGTTGAGAAAATTTGAGACAAGTCTTTGAGAAGACTTGAGAGCAAAGTTGATTGATCGAATTGTTCAAACCTTGAGTTAATATTTGGGGTAGATCTAGTAGAGTTGATTAGTGATTGGATCAAGCTTTGTGTTAAGGATTGAGGATAGATATTGAGCAGATTTATGCTAGACCGAAGGACAATATTTAGTGCAAACTTGAGGACAGAGATTGAGCAGATTTATGCTAGATCGAAGGATAGTGTTTAGTGCATATTTGAGACAGAGTTTGAGAAGATTTGTGCTAGACCGAAGGATTATATTTAGTACAAATTTGAGCAGAGTTGAGAGTAAGCTTTGGAGGTGACAAAGCAAAGGATAATAGTATCCAGTGGATAGAGATCCATTAGCCAGGGTAGTGAGGATAGAGGTATTCTGAGTTAGGATATAGTTCTTCATTGGAGAGAGATCCATAAGCCAATGCAGTGGAGGTAGTAGTCTTCTAGAGGATCACCAGCTAGAGCAGAGGAGAAAGAGTTCTCCTATGGATAGAGATCTATGAACCAGTAGAGGGGATTGGTTTCTCCTATGGGTTGGTGCCCATGAACCAACAAAAGGGGATTGGTGTCTCTTGTGGATATGTATCCACAAACTTGATTAGGGGATTGGTGTCTCCTTTGGACAGAGGTCCATAAACATTGTAATAGGGAAGGATTTCCAAGATATTTGTTGAGAAAATTTTAGTAAAATATTTTATTTGTGGAGTAGCCCACATTAGGTGAACCACGTTAAATTGGTGTCTCTATTGTGTGTGGTGATTTATGCATTGCTTTGATTACTATCATTGATATTGCCATTGATATATTGGATAATATTGTTTGAGATATGAAAATTAAAAAGTGGTCTTATACTGTTCACCCCCTCTCAATATAAGCTTATGTTATTCAATTGGTATCAAAGTTGGTTCCTTTGAAAAAGGTCTAACAACTTGAAGGAATATCTTACAAGAACACACATGGCAAATAAAGACAAAAGCATAACCATGAGACCAAAAATTAAAAGGTCACACATGGTCATGAAAGAAAAGGAATATGAATTTGATTTTGTTATTCTAAGAGGAGAAGTGGAAATAGATTCAAGATATGAATCAAGCAGTGGAGAAGAGGCTAAATTGATAAAATTTTATACCATATGTAGGAAGATAGGTCACCATACAACGTATTGTCCACAAGATGGTGAAGAATGTTTTATTTGTGGTCAAATCGATCATGATGTAGGTTATTGTAATGGGTTTAGTAGCAGTGAATATGAAAAGGATAAAAAGGACAGTCAAAATAGGTATGAAGAAGAAACTCTACTTTCGACAATATAAGAAAAAGGAGATGCTCCTATTGAAGACCAAAGAAAAGAGAAAAATTTAGAAAAAGAAAAGGAGGAAGCCACTCTTAAGGAACTGGTTGAGTTGAAAAGGGAGAACTTAGAATTAAAGGCTCAAATACAAGAGGATGAGAAATGTAATACAAAGCTTCTACAAGATCTCTCTGAATTGAAATATAAGGTTGAAAAGGCAAAGAGAGTCAAAAAAAGTATGGTTGAACAGTCAAAGGTAAAAGAGATAGAATGTGAAAGACTTATTGTTGATCTTGAAGAACTAAAAAGAAAGAACTCAGGATTAAGGATTCAAGCTCAATAAGATGAGAAAGTAAAAGCAAAGTTTCTACAAGAGCTCACCAACTTCAAAATTAAGGTTGAAGAGGCAAGGAAAATTGAAGAAGGTATGATTGAAAAATTAAAGACAAAAGATCTAAAGTGTGAATGATTAGAATATGAGGTAGTTTCAGTAAGGATGGAAGTGAAATACTCTAAGGAAAAACTACACAAGTTTGAGAAAAATTCAAAGACCTTGGACAAGATTATCAATGCACAAAGATCATCAGTCACCAAAATAGGACTTAGTTTTAAAAAATAACAAGGGAAATAGGAAGAAGAAAAAGGAGAGTCAAGCTCAAGCACCAGAGAATAAGAAGCTTCAGAAGAAGAGAATGAAAGAGAGAGTGAGACTTTTGAGGATAAGTTGAACAATAGAAATTTTAACAAGAAAATAAATAATGCACAAATAAGGAACGGATGGAATAAGAAACAACACAAGGTAGAAGAGACTAAGAGACCAATGGGTTCAAGGCAAGGTTTCTTCAATGGATGTTGCTTCTCATGTCATAGGTTCGGGCACAAGGCTACATAGTGCAGGACACATGAAATATAGGGTTATGGAAATTTTAGAAACATGCATCTCTTTCAAGGGTATTGCTACTCTTGTAATCAGTTTGGTCATAAAGCAAAAAATTACAGGGTTCATGATAGGAAAGAATATGGCTTCACCAGGAGGAACTACAAGATATTTGAACCTTTAAGGAATAACAATATTAAGTTTTATAAGTGCAATAATATTGGGCATACAACAAGGTGGTGTAGAACAGAATTTTCAGAACCTCCAAGGACAGACAAGAAAGAGGATTCTCAAAAGGTTCAAAAAGGTATGATTTCAAAGGTATGGAAAAATGTGGAAAAAGGTAAAGAGTAGTGTATGCTGGGAGTAGAGATACTCCCACCCCAAAATTAACCACCTCAAAGATATGTGTGTAGGTTATCCTAAAAATGTTAGAAATAGATTATATTACATTATTTGGGTCATGTAAATGTACCTTCCTTGGTACATACTTAGGACATTAGATTACTTTAGGGGGAAGTTATCTAGTTACTTCATGCAATGTAATAAATGCACAAGTGTCAATGTGCAAGTTGTATATGTGCAAGGTGTCCCTTGTACAACTAGGTAGAGTGTTGGCCAAGGAACTTATCTTCCTATATAAAGGGCCATAGATAGTAGATGTAAGAGATATAGTGAAGCATAGTAGTGTAGGATAGACAATAGTGTAGAGTGTGTGAGCTATAAGCTCAGAGCTCATTCATTGAGCAATAGCTTAGATCATGGAGTGTTCATTTCCTCCATAGCTACTTTTGTATTCATTTTCATCATTTCTATTTATAGCATATTTTAGTCATCTCACAGATTTACTTTCTTTCTTATTATTCTGCATCTTGTGATTGCTATCTCCCATTACATGTTGTATCAAAAGCTAATAGTGGTATCAGAGCTACGGTAGATCAAGCTACAATAGATCAATAGGAAAATCACCATTATCATTGACCCTGAGTTTTTTGTCAACTTGATGCACCATTGGACCAATCACTGTCAAAATATCTCAGAAGAGTCTAGGTGGTAGAATTAGGGAGAGCCACAAGTGAGGACTGAAAGAAATCTCAGTTTCAGAAATATTGAGATTGCATATGGCTAGAGTCTTTCCACAGAGTTGCAAGAAAACTTGTGAAGACTAGGACTCAACATTTGATCCACTAGTTTGATGAATCAACTAGTGAAGCTCATCTAAGAGATCTAGAAATATTTACCTGAAGTTTCTTTTATTGTAGGGAATTAATTCTCAGATGATTGGGACACCTCCTACAACAGAAATCTAGGAGATCTCAACTTCATTGCCCGAAGGTCAGAGTGCCTTCATAGTGCAGATATTAGTTGTTGCAGAGAGGAGAATACTTTAGAAGAAACTTTTGGAAAAGAATCATGGTGAAGTCAGGAGATAGGAGATCTCCATTGCTAGATTGAAGAACTTCACAAAAATAAAAAGCCATAGAAGCCTTGATTCAGAAGAAAAGGCCATAGAAGCCTTGATCCAGAAGAAAAGGCCATAGAAGCCTAAAAAAAGCCATAGAAGCCTTGATATTGAAGAAAAGGCCATAGAAGCCTTATAAGAAAATGCCATAGAAGCCTTGATATTGAAAAAGGCCACAAAAGCCTTGAAAAGACCACAAAAGCCTTGATACTAAAATAGGCCACAGAAGCCTTTATCCTGAAGAAGACTCCAGAAGAGAGTACCTAATTCAGAAGCAGATTTCAGTACTAATATTTTTATTGTAGGAAAAGGAGATCCAGTAAGTTGGGAAAGCTTCCTACAAGAAATTTAGGAAGAGTATCTTCTTCAAAATCAATCCAACACCTGAAGAAAAAGAGACTAGGAGGAGATCTCATTGAAGAACTTCTAGACTAGGAAGAAGAAGGACTAGGAGAGTCCTGCTCAAATCTAGAAGTAGCAAAATCAGAGATCCAGGAGAAGGTCTCACCACCAACACTTCCAGAAGTAGAAGGTTGAAGATAAGGTCTCAAGGAAGACCAGAAGAAGTTGCAAGATCAAAGACCTTGGTGAGGTCTCGATGAGCATCTAGTAAAAGGCTAGGAGAGCCTTACTAAAGAAATCATCAAAGGAGAACTCACTGGAGAAATCCACTACCAAGGAGAAGCCCCTAATAGTGAAGGACTTGGGATAATTATCACCATCTAAAAACAAGCCCAAGAGGAGGATAATTTGGCAAGGAGTGCCAAATATGAGCAGAAGAAGAATCTAGTGAAGACCTCAAGATATTCAAAATCTTGAGAAGAAGATCCTGCTTGAAGTCAAAATTCGACAAGAAGACTTGAAGATAGAAGAAGCTCATCAAATCCAGGATATTTGAATATTACCTCTCACAACAAGAGGACACCACTTCAGAGATACAAACTTCTCCAAATCTATAACAAAAGAGGAGACCACAAGAGGAGAACAAAGTCACCAAATCTTAGGCTCATGAAAGAAAGTTCGAGACCATCATTTGGTAAAGAAGGAGTTATTCAGAATAGTCTACAAAGAGTTGCAAGATCTTACTCAAGGCAACAACTTGGTGATCTTAGACACCAAGATCTACATCCTCTACAGAAGTAGCAAAGGAGCTACAAAATATTTCAAAAAAAGGTAAGCAACTATTGGTGCAAGTAGATTCATTAATTGGATTACTTATCAGATTTGTTAAAGCACCTTAATCCAGATTAAAGTTGCAAAAAGGAGATTTGTATTATAGTATTCAAATGTGCAAAAAGAAAGGTTCTTTTTAAGGTTCATTTGCACATTAGGAGTTGATTAGATTTCAGAATTTCAACTATCTATCAACTACCTATCATCTACTTTGGAAAGCAAAAGAAGACTATCTCCTAATATCTTGCTTATAAGAAATTTGTAGAATAATTCTTGAAGATTCATTTCATATTATTCTTGATTAAGTTGTAGTAAATTGATTAAGTGCACTTATAAGTTTTTGAGAGTTATTTGGAGTGATAAGGTGTAATTGTTAGTGCATTAAAAATGAAATATTAGTGGGTTCATTTGCACTATTATATTACTCTCAAAAAGCTTAGTGTTTGTGTTCTTGAGAAAGGCACAAAATCAGAATTTGTCAAAGTGTCTAAAGACACTATTGGTGCACAAAAATCTGCAACTCATAGTGGCCAAGAGAAGCCACCAAAAAGGTTAGAATCCTCTAAAACTTGGAGAAGAAAACAACTAACCAAAATCAGAAATAGAAGCTTCAAATATTGAGACTTGGTGAGTCTCAAATCCAAAGCATTATAGGGTTTGATGCAAGAAAAATAAAAGTGTAAAAAATTGCATCAAATAAAGAGCTTCTATCTAAGCTTGGATTTATCATAAAAGTATCCAAGAAAAAAGGGGAAGGTGTCTAAACAAAGAGACAACCTCAAAACCCCTTCACTGCATTCAAAATTCTGCCACAAAACCAGAATTTTAGACCTGCAAAAGAAGTGCAAGGAAGGGTGCAATAAAGGTATTCTATTTCATAAATATTGGTACATTATATTGCATTTCTCTAATACATTCTATGTAGGAAAGAGGGCAGATTTGAAGGTGCCATAAAGGCACAACATTCTCTAGAAGAGCATAGCCGAATACGAGCATCAAGAAGCCTCTCAAAAGGGCCTACATCATGCATGGGTTGGACAACCATAACAGGTGACCTACAAAGCACAAGAAAGGAGGCATGTTGCTCACTAAAAGGAGACATATCCAACAACATAGAAGCAAAGGAAATCAAAGCAAGCAAAACAAAAAATGTACGTCCAAAGGAAGGAGCATTCAATACTACCATTGGAGCATCAAGAAGTCTCCACCATAGCACTATCATTCAAGCTCCACCAAAGCTCCTCCATATCTCCACCAAAGCACCACCACTAGCTTTGCTTGGCTGGAACCATCTCAGTGACATTGAAATACAACCAAGAAGAAGGTGGAAAAGTACGTAGAAAAGCTTGCAAGAAGGCGTTATAAGAATAAGGGCATGCAAGTGACATTTGTCATCCTCCAAAGGAAACCCTAAATGCTCTCAAGGTACGTTGGAATTTCACACATGTGAGGAAGCATTACAACAATATTTTGGCACCCATAGACCACGTGGAAGAGGAGTTACATTCCTCCATAGGCATTATCATTCGAACAACACAAGAAGGGAGAAAATACTTTAGATGTTACACTTGCAATGGACATCCAAGAAAGCATTGAAGTGTAACCGAAGTGACACTTGTCACTAGGTTGACTACCTATTAAAGGCTCCTTGGACCAGGAAGGATGTAGCATTTCAACAAAATTCAATGAGTATTTTAGTGCAAAAATTTAGTGTAGTCTTCAATGCATTTACGTCCAAGATGTGGGAGTCATCACAATGTGGAAGCAAGGAGTAGAGCATTCAATGCTCTGGTTCGAATACAATCAAAGCAGATACAATCAACATTGCAACCATTACACGTCTGAAATCAGTACAGATTATTGCTTGATATGAGGTAAGGTTTATTCCTATATTTATATGCTTTCATCTCTAGGGAGTTATAAGGTTGAATTTAGAGGAATATAATTATATTGAAAGCCATACCTCAAAGGGAATCATTTATCAAGATAATATAATATTTGCAATATTAAACTTAGGAGTAATAAGGTTTTCTACTAGAAATTAATCTTAAATACTTGCAAATATTATTGTGATCTAATTTTTCCAAAATTAGGGAGTTATAAGGGTTACTACATCAAACTAATTAATTTAAAAATTAGATACACTTGAATTAAATCCTAAAGGGATATTTAAAGAGATTTTTATCAAAGCATTTCAAAGGTTGGAAATTTATAATATTATTGTCTCAAAACTTCTCAAAAAGAGACAAAATATCCAACATTAAAACCTCTTTAAATTTGGGAAAAGTGCTTAGTTCAATAGGAGCAATAAGGATAATAGAAGTTGATTTTGATATTTACAAAACTTTACAAAATCAACCAAAATTGAACTATAATTTACAAAAGCACTTTATATCTTATCCAAAACATACTAGGGAGTCATAAGGCATTCTACAAAACCTAAGAATTGATATTAGGGAATTTAAATGGCTTCAAATAAATTCTTCCTAGAAGAATCTCAACTACTCAAGGGTCCTAATTATTTCTCCTGGAAGAATAAAGTGAAAGCTATTTTGGTATATGAAAAACTTTGGGATATTGTCAAAGGGAAAACTCAAATACCTACTACATATGATATTGAAATCCTAAAGTTTGTAGAAAATGATTCAAAGGCTCTAATGATAATAACCTTTGCTATCACTGATGAGATACAACCCTATATCAATTCAACAAAATCATCTTCAGATGCATGGACAAGCCTAGAGAAATTTTTTGAAGGAAAGAATAAGGTAACTATTCTCCATATTCAAAGTCAACTTCATTCATTAAAGATGAACAATGGAGAAAGCATAGAACTATTCCTAAGGAAGGTAGCAGATATTAAAGGGAAATTATTTACCTTAGGAGAAACAGTTAAGGATGAACTTCTTACTCAAGTAACCATGAGAGCACTTCCAGACAACTATAAACATTTGGTAACATCTTTACAAGTTCTAAGTAAAGATACTTCTTTTGATGACTTAGTCAATATTCTACAGGAATATGAAGTGGAAAATATAGTTAAAGATGAGATGTCTAACATTGCATTGGCATCTAAAGATAATCCATAGGGAAACATTGCTTCTTCATCAAAAGGATGAAAACCATGGTACAACAGGTATTGTTAGATATGCAAGAGAAAAGGCCATAGTACCAACTATTACAGGTTCAATCCCAAAAATCAGAATCAAGGAAATCAGATGAACAATGGGAACCAATTTTAGCCATGACAATATCAAAATCCTCGTCAGTAGCAATTTTAGTGTCCAACCAATTATCCCCAATTGGAGTATCGAAAAGGAAATAAAAAAGGACATCTAGCTCAGAGGATAGAAGAAATTGAAGAACTGGGAGAATAGACAGATGATTATGAAATCAAAGCTCTTTCAACAAGAATGATAGATTTTGAAGATACTAACAACTTGCTTGAACAGGTTACAGAAATTAGAGAAGAAGAATCAAAATTCCAAAGTCAAGAGGAAGATCCACATTGAAGACTAAAGTCTTCAATACCCAAATATTGTAATACAAGGGGTGTTAGAAATAGATTATATTACATTATTTGGGTCATGTAAATGTACCTTCCTTGGTACATACTTAGGACATTAGATTACTTTAGGGGGAATTTATCTAGTTACTTCATGCAATGTAATAAATGCACAAGTGTCAATGTGCAAGTTGTATATGTGCAAGGTGTCCCTTGTACAACTAGGTAGAGTGTTGGCCAAGGAACTTATCCTACTATAAAGGAGCCATAGTAGTAGAAGCATAAAGTAGTGTAGGATAGACAGTAGTGTAGAGTGTGTGAGCTATAAGCTCAGAGCTCATTCATTGAGCAGTAGCTTAGATCATGGAGTGTTCATTTCCTCCATAGCTACTTTTGTATTCATTTTCATCATTTCTATTTATAGCATATTTCAATCATCTCATAGATTTACTTTCTTTCTTATTATTCTGCATCTTGTGATTGCTATCTCCCATTACATGTTGTATCAAAATCTAACAAAAAAATATTACCAAAGTACATTAGAATCAAGGTGTTATATTGGGCACATAATTAGCTCCTTGATTATGAACACATCCCATTCAAATGTATTACCTATCATGAGCCCATTTCTCTAAAAACTATCCAACTAGAGTGGCACGGGAAGAGAAAAAGGATGAGACACAAGTATTCCAAGAAATTAGAAGAAAATCAAGAAGATCTAGGAGCAAAAAAAGGAAACCACATCAAAAGCCTACTCATCAAAACACAAGCAAGTTATTTGTTCTCATTTCAAAAGAGGAGGAAAATCCAACTACAATATCAAAACTAGATCAAGGCACATCTTTCCAAGATAAAGGGGAAGACACTCCATAGACTCCAATAGAAGAAAATATAGAGGATATCCTAGGAGAAACTCAGACAAAATAAAAATATCCTCTAGAAGAAGAAACAAAAGAGGAGTTTAAAGAAACACAAGCTGAAGAAGTAGTCATTCCATGAGGACCCTTAAAAACATGATATGTTGCCAAGGAGAGGAAAACAAATCAGCAGTTAAGAAATAAATAGACCCAAAAGAAATTGCAGGTTAAAACACAAGCCAACATATTAGAGAGCTTCTCCAAGAACAAGAAGTAGTCTAAAAAATGAAGTTACTCTCATGGAATGGGAGGGGTTAGGTAGTCGCTTGAAAAACTACTTAAGTTCACTAATTTAGAAGCATCATCCACATGCAATCTATATTCAAGAATAAAAAATGATAGAAAAATAGTTATAGAAAAATATAATAAAATCTGGAAGCAGTAAAAAACAATCATAGTAGATGCAGTAGGAGCTTGATGGGGTCTGATTCTAGCATGGGACCCTAAAATCTTAACTTGCACCAACAGACACAAATACAATAATTGGATAGAAGCTAAATTTGAAATTACAGATGGATACCCCATAATAGTTGTCAACTTTTATGGGCCAAAACATATAGAATAGAAGAAAGAGACATGGCAACATATTGCTCAATGGTTAACCATTGAAAAGCCTAGAAACTTAATTAGTGGTGGAGACTTGAATATGACACTCAGACATTGGGAAAAGTTTGTATGAGCTAGATCAAAAGTTCTGAATAAGGAATTAGTAGAAAGAATTATTGTTGATGAATATCTCTAAGATGTTATCCCAAAAAAAAGGAAAATACACTTGGACCAATAGGTCTAGAACACATTTCATAGCTAAAAGGCTTGATAGGTTCCTAGTGAAAGGAGATCTATTGGTTAATTTTCCACTCCTCTCAAGCCACATAGTCCAAAGTTCTATATTAGTTCATAAACCCATCATATTGGATAGTGGAAAAAACCTTTTGGAACCAAGGAGAATCCCTTTAAAATATAATTTGGATTAGATAGCTCAAAAAGTATTCATCACTTTGTTTGAAAATACTTGGCAGTAGCAAGTCTTGACAACCAATCCCAAAGAGATATGGAAAATGAAAATTCATTACCTCAAAACAACTATACATAAATGGCTATTAGATAAAACCAAATTCAAGATAAAAAAACCATATTGCTTCAACAGGATAAACAATTGGAAGTAAAAATTGGAGACTCTCCTCCTCTGCCACATCGAGAGGATGTAAGGAGAGAGCTACAACAAAATATCTATAAGATGTATGCAAAATAAGAAGCATAGTGGAGGCTTCGCTCAAAAATGGCTTGGCTTAAAAAAGGTGACAAGAACACCAATTATTTCCATCTCAAGATAATGCAAAACTATCAGAGGAACACAATTAGAGAAATTGAGTTAGAAGGGATGAAATATACAGGGAAAGATCAAATCAAAGAGCTGGCAAGCAAGCATTTTTCTAACCTGCTAACCAAAGAACATGGGAATCTTCAAGCTCAAGAGTTGCTTCTACAAAATATTCTAGCAATTCTCAATGAGGACGACAAATAGGAAATGAGAAAATCACTCACAATGGATGAGTTAGAAGAAGTTGTCAACTCTCTTTTTAAGGATAAAGCTCTAGTTCCTGATGGGTTCAACAATAACTTCTACCAATAATTTTTTCATCTTATTCGTGAAGATCTATTGAAGATGATTGAAGATATCATACTAAATGGTAAGCTCTTGGGTGCTATCAACTCCACTTTTTTGGTCTTAATCCCTAAAGATAAAAATATTGTAATTTTTCTATATTTAGACCAATATCGTTGTGCAATTCTTCTTATAAAATTATCTCCAAAATCATAGCCAATAGGATAAAAAAGAAAATTGACAAATTAAATTGTTGAAGAGCAAGGAGGATTCATCCCCAAGAAACAAATATATGACAACATTATAATCGTGCATGAAGCTCTTCAAACCAATAGGAAATCCAAAAAGAAGCATATAGTCATTATGCTTGATATGGCTAGTGCCTTTGACAAGG
>JAQPPZ010004465.1:0-184909 GCA_028583015.1 Wollemia nobilis
AAAGTAAATCATTTGTTTTAATTATATTATTGTAGATGAATCTTCCATGTATGCTCAAATCATGTAACCAAGTTGTGACCATTTTTTTTCGCACTTAAGACTTCCCATAATGAGCACCATATCTATAAATATTTTGCAAGAGGTAATAATACGGTTGATGAGGAATGATAAGGTAGTATTTGTAATTAGTATTAGGTTCAGGATTAGTTTATTAGGTTTACCTTATTCTGCTTACTTCTCATATATGCTGATAAGTCCATCCCATATGGTCTTATCCTACAAGATAAGATTGGATTATGTAAGGATGGTAAAATATTTATAGATACCTTTGATTATCAATGAAATAGAGGGAAATTTTTTTATGATTCTCAGTAGTTGATATCAAAGCATTTTGATCCATCTGTGGATTGATTCTATTATGCTCGTAGTATGCTCCTCTTGAATATTTTGAATCAAGAGCCTTGCTCTATTTTACATCCTTCTTGTGATATTTATAAAGAATACGACAAAAACATGGTTCTTAACCAAGAGCATCTCAAGGATCTCTCTATAGGATTTATCATAGTTGGATAAGAAGTACACAAAGATTATTTCAAATATATAAAAAAAGGGAGATCACCTAGGTGTGAGCCTCAATGTTAAGGACCCCAAGTCTAGCATCGAAGACAATACCTTCAATCTCGTCGATATCACAACTCCTCTTTGCTCGACTATGAGCTCTATTAAAGCCATCCAACTCCCTTCCATGGGCGTAGACTAATCCTATATCGCCTATTTCATGGAAACCTTCCACCATTATTTTATAATTTTTGACTCTATGAAAGCAATTTTTTTCCCTTAGAGCATAGCCAAATCTCTAGTTGAGCATATTACCTTCGGGTCTTAAATCACAAATAAACTTGTCAAATTCATGAACATTGTCATGTGAAGGAGCATCGTATAATCATCTATGACTCACATTGGGATTCCTTTTGGCACTATCAATCATCCTCATCATATTTACATCACTATAGTAGTTGGAAGGGGATGTCATCATCATGCCCTACCATTCCTTTATCAAGTCCTACTGTGATGAAAGCACTCACTCCAAGTCTATCGACAACACTAGTGGTAGTATCGTCTCCCTCTATGGTGTTACCCCCTACTTCTCCTACTAAAAGTACAACTGAAAGCCCAATGACAAAGGCTCTTACCTCTACCAAATCCAACATTGCCAAGTTTACCTCTCCAAAATATGATGCATGTCATCATTGCACCCCATGTCATGGCTTAGTTCTACCACAAGGAGGACACACAAGAATTGTAAGCATGGATGTTTTTAGTTATTGATGTCTATAGGTTGGCACTGGAAATTTACCTTCCAATGGCCTATGGTGACTTCCTTTCAACGCTCTAGTGGGTGTCCTATCAAGCTACCACAGTCGTAAAAAGGTTCAAACCCAATATGTGGCTATGAAAGCACATAGACCTCTCATAGTTGTTTATTTTCAAGGATTATATGAGCATGAAGAGCAACAATTTTAAGTTTTTATATATACCCATAAATTCCAAGGAGGAAATATACTTCATTTCTCATTTGCTATCGACTACATCGACTCTATGGGCTTCTACATTGAGCTCAAGTTGAGTGTGTATAAATGCAACAAGACATTTTTCCTTTCCATCTGAGAGAGCACTGTCATTTCATGCTCTACAAGCCAATTGTATACAATATATGGTCATCCTAAGCCATACACATACATATATCTCTTGCTTTTCCTTTAGTAGACACATCACCTACCTTTTCACATGGATGTGCATTTCTAAAATTATTGTGTGGCCTTTCTACACAAAAGATGGTCACCCTATCCAGTGCATGTCAAACATCGAGTCAAAGTTGCTCAACCTATTTTTTAAATCTAGCACCAACTATGAGAATGATTTATCGAGCCATGATGCTAATATCTCCAACATGCACCAATCATCCAAGGGAGCCACCATACATGTTCTAATAGTTGCAACACATGACATAGTGCATGCCATTGAGAGATTGTATTCATTGGTTATCTTTGGTGTATTAAGGGATAACTATAGATGCTATTCTAAAGTGACTAGAGAGGTTAAACAAGCCTCCTCCACATGGCTCAAGTTGACAAGCCTTTTAATCAATTATACCACATTCATAGTGGGAAGACACTGAAGGCTACCTTTTTCATTTATTGAATGCAAGTAAGAAGGTAGAGGCCCATATAAAAATTTTAAAACACCAGAATATTCTAAATATTCTATTTAGAGGGATAATCATTCCACCTTTCCTTTTACCCAACAAGACAATGGTATTTTTGTAATTTGAGGCCTCAATCCATTTTTGAGTATAGGCTTATATATACTCATTGGAAAGCCATTATTGAGGTCGATCCAATAGAAGCAAGTTTTTCTAGTTTTGTGAAGATCTAATATGACTAGTGGTATATCAAAGTTCATGTTGCCTGACTTCCAACTACTATAATATTCATTATGATTTGAGGACTTGGGTTGCCTTTTCTACTCATTGGAGTGCAATATTTTTGTTGTTAAGAGGAATAATTTGGAATGATAATGTAATCTTTGTAACTAGTCTTAGGCTTAGGATTATTTAATTAGATTTGCTTTATTTCGCTTGCTTCTAATATACGCTTGAAAACCCATCCATATGGTCTTACCTTGCAAGGACTTATAACAATTCTCTAAGGATTCTGACAAGCCATATTAAATATGATGTTATCCTGTGAGATATGATCAAATTCTACAAGGGCAATAAAATGCCTATAAATACCTTTGATTATTAAAAAAATAGAAGGAAAAACATTTTTTATTTTCATCAATGGTTCAACAATTGGGCATGATTTTGACATTATTTTTAAAAAACTCTATTATTCTTTTCAATCCATAAATTCCAACATATAATGCGAGGGCCAATCTTCATAGAATATATAATGCTTTAGTTTTACAATAACTAATCCAACATTTTATCAACTCTTTCAATGATGGACCTACCCAATATATTTTCATATTTAAAAAAAAGTAACCCCAAAAGGTGTGAGCAAAGGGACAATGAAGATATAAATGGTTTGATGTTTCTAAATATTTCTCATGTAATATATATCTGAAAGGTCCATGATATCGTCTTCTTTGTATACTCTCTCCTATAAGAATATTACTTTGAACTGCTAACTAAAAAAGTGTTCAAGGCCTTAGGGAGAGCCTCTAGTGACCAAAAATTCCTCCAAGAAAAATCTTTAGGAGTAGAAAATTTTGATTGCTCTAAATCCTCATTTCCCAACTTGACCGAGTATTCACCATATTTTTATAGATTTCAAACTAACTCATCCTTATATAAAAATTAGTAAATAAAACTCTTGATGCATCTTTTGAAGTTCATCTACATTTTTTTTGAGTTCCTCTCCTTCAACCAAGTTACTAATAGAAATCTATGATCTAGAGTTGTTGCTCATATTAATACAGTCTTTGAAATTTGGAACTTTATAAGTGAGGATGCTCGAGCCAATGGTTGCCATTTTGAGTCAAATATAAGAGGATAAGGCTTCATCCAAGAATTAGATGAAAAATTTACATAATTCCCCTAATTGACTACCCATCTAATATGTTTCTTTATCAATTGCAAACTATATAAGATGAATTTTCATATTGATGAACCTTTAGGCACAGTTATTTTCCTAGATAATTATATTTCATCAAGAGAACCTATATATTTTTGAAGTAATATTTCTACCCAATTCTTTCTTTGATCTTTGAATAATATCCACCCAACCTTTGCCCCTAAGGCCAAACTCAATTCTACAATTTCACAAAATTGCTCCTCCAATGCTCTTTCCTTTGCAAACCCTATCTCACCTACAAAGATAAAACCTAAATTTTCAATGCTCTATTTCAATGTAATAATACACATCAGCTTGGGAACTCATGAAGAGCAAAGCTTCAATCTAGCACAAAATTTGGTGTACCTAGCTGAAGATGGGTTGTTTTTGTTGGGTTTCAATGCTATAACACATATAGGCCTTGGAACTGATTGTTTATCAAATCCAACTTAACAACTCCAGGATTGAACAAGTCACATATTTTGAAAGGCAAATAGGTGGAAGCATAAGAAGTTTGGGTCATTATGGTCTGAACATTGTCAATTTTGATGAATTGGAAACATGTGAAATAGTTGGTAGGGGAAACCTTACCAAATTTTATGCAAATATGTTTCTTTATCAATTGCAAACTATCTAAGATAAAGTTTCATATTGATGATCCTTTAGGTAGGGTTATTTTCCTAAATAACTATATTTCATCAAGAGAACCTATATATTTTTGAAGTAACATTTTTACTCAATTATTTCTTTGATTTTTGAATAATATCCACCCAACCTTTGCCCCTAAGGCCAAACTCAATTCTACAATTTCACAAACCTGCTCCTCCAATGCTCTTTCATTTCCAAACCCTATCTCACCTACAAAGAGAAAATCTAAATTTTCAATGCTCAATTTCAATTTAATAATACACATCAGCTTGGGAACTCATGAAGAGCAAATCTTCAATCTAGCACAAGATTTGGAGTACCTAGCTAAATATGGGTTGTTTTTGTTGGGTTTCAATTCTATAACACATATAGGCCTTGGAATTGATTGTTTATCAAATCCAAATTAACAACTCCTGGCTTGAACAAGTCAAATATTTTGAAATACAAATAGGTGGAAGCATGAGAAGTTTGGGTTATTTCGGTCTAAACATTATCAATTTTGATGAATTGGCAACATGTGAAATAGCTGGTAGAGGAAACCATGCCAAATTTTATGCAAATATACAATATGTAAATAAATTTTATGAAAGCTAAGTGTTGTATAGATATTGTCTAGATCAAGCAATAGCATAACTCTCACACAAAATATTTTTTTGAAAAAGCACACTAGTTTGTCCTCATGCACAAGTGAAAGGATGGTTGCACAAATTAGGAGGTCCAAGAATCAACAAAATAGTTAAGGAATGATAGATAATCCTCCTTTTACTAATTTAGTTGCACTAAAAATATCACTTCTTATAAGCTTGCCAAAAAAGGAGTGCTAATTAGATAAGTAACATCAATGACTTTCCTAGTTGAAGAAGTGTATATAAGGAGGCTTCCTTTCATAACATTTCACAAGCCTTGAGCAAAGTTGTCTTGCAAGTAAGATAGTTTATCTTTTTTTCCCGTGAGCCCTAATTCTAGAATTTGCCTCTATAGACTCCATGTCTAATAGATAAGGATTATATTTTTGGGTTCTTTACCTCCTGCAAGTAGAAGTCCCCTGTGAGTTACCAAACTATAATAAAATTCCACTACACTAGGTAAATCTTGTTGGAGATAGGAAAATTGAGTTGAAGTATTGTCCAATGTTGTACGAGATGAGAGGTCATGAAGCTCCATCAATCTATCATGTTTTTGGTGTTGTAAAGATATTGAAGATGTTGATAAAGAAAAACCTTTTACAAAAGCTGCTAGAAGATTCAAAACTCCCTAAGCCATAAGGTGATGCTAACCAAGTAGACTGTATGAATAAATATTCGTAGCCTTTCCAAATGTAGCTAAGCCAAATTTTGTTATTGGTAAGATTATTGGAACCCTTTTGGTGATAACTAAAAGGAATCTATACCTTCAGTAGAAATTCCTTCCTCTTATTGATTATGAACTTGCTTGTTACCTAGGCATGTGGGTTCAAAAATTGAATCATCGTCCACTTATGATTGGATTCGTAGTGACTATCTCACAAGTCACTAGTCCTTGATGTAATTACCAAGGCAACATTAGTAGGGGACCTTAGGGAATAGAATCAAAGAATAATTGGGGAGAAAGAGGGGACCCAAGATGGTTATACAAGGGATTGGTATGGACCAGAAGAGCTAAAAATCTATGGAAGCAAAAGCGTCCTAAGTGTTTCAAGTTGAGAAACTTCTAAAGATTGTTTAGCCTTCTTGGTCCATATAAAGGTCACCTTGGAAGTGGCATGAAAGAAAAAAGTCTTAATAGATTAAACACTCATGCAAATTTTTCATTTGAGGCCATAGGGAGGAATTTTAGGTAAAGATATGATTATACAAGTTAATATGGAAGCTTTAAATTATGTTGGACATGCAAAGGAAGCAAGCCAAAACTTTGCTATAATCCCTAGAAAAGTGAAAAGCATAGAGTAAAAATTCTAAATAGCTAGCTGGACCATTCCTTGGAGATGGCATCATCATAAATTTTAAAATATTCTTGGAAGGAAGGTGTCTTTTACCTTTATAAGTCCAAAAACCAAACTAAAGAGAAGTGAGCCAAAACACTTTGCTAGATGATTCTAGTTAAGCTTCCCAAAGCTTCGACATAGTGCAAGTAGCTCATAAAGAAGTCTGAAAGCCCAAATCATTCAAGTCAGTTTCTAAATCATATAGTATACTAGCATCAAGTAGGAAGGGATCCTAGAAAGTATGACACATAGTAGTTGCATCCTAGACTCAAGGACCTCAACAAGAAGTACACCTAGCACTCTAAGAATGAGAAATTACACCACATAGCACCTGTTAGAGTTGGATAGTGAAAACCAACTCCATGAAGCATGATAAACCATCCCAAGAATTGTAATCATTTGACAAGGGATATGTAGAGTAAGATGAAGAGACCAAGTGGTGCCACTCAGCCCAAGATCATGCCCGATCAATTTTGGCCAATAATTATATGTAATAGTTAATTTCATATTAGGCTAGTGAAAATTATAAAAGGAGCAATGCTCCTCATTTATAAGGGCCGAATATTTAGTGTTTGCCTTTTTATAAGTCGATGGTCTAAGTTATTTTAAAGAAATCAAAGGGTTGTTTGGCTTATTTCTATCAAATTTTAAAATATTTATAGTAATAAATTGCACTTTCAACAATTCATTTAGCATTGATAATGGTGAATGATGTTAGGTTCAATATTGTTTGCTTTATTTCAATAGGGGTTGAAGTAAATGTTGTTAGGCTTGAAGTTGTTTAGATTATTATTGTTAGAGATTTTGGGATGTTGAATATTGTGATAATTGTACTTCTAGATATTTCTATTAGTTTTAATTGGAGTGAATTTTGTTAGGTGAAATAGCTATTTCGATCATTTTAGTGAAATATTTGGAATATTAAATTATTATGCTTTCTTATGCACTTTGATAGAGGGAAATTTTGTTAGGAATTTCCTCATAATAGTTAGTCTATGTCCATTTGGGTTGTACTGAATTCCATCCACATTTAATCTTATTTCTATCCTTGTTTCCCCTATTTGTCATTTACACCCTTTTTAATATTTCAAGTAGTTTCAAGGAGTTGGCCTTCTCCAAAGGTTGATCTAAAAGAAATTTTAAATCATCCAATCTTGACTCTAGTCTAAGGTGCACATTTGATACCTAAATAGATTGAAATATGAAGAGATATGATCCACTCCTATTTGAGAGAAGGATCCATATTAGTCACCCACTTTTCCCATCCATATCCTCTCAATAAAGAGCTACTTTCTTATAATCAACACCTCTTTAAGACATAATGAGTCACTATCATCTCAATAAATATTTGACTATGAATGATGCCTTGGATATCTAGTATGATGCCAAGATGATGAGGTCACATATCAACCATCAATTAATCAAGAGCATATTTTGATTCCACCAAATGATAGAATATGGAAAGTATTTCTTCTAGAACAAAGGATGAACCCAACTAGATTTGGTCTCTATTTGAAAGAGTAGATAAATATGTGATCATCAAGCATTATCAATTTTATGATGTACAAACTCAGCCAAAACATGTGGAGTATACACCCATCTAGTAATAAAAATTAGAACTAGCTTAACTAGCCTATTTAATAAAACTAAAATAGATCTACAATACTCACTAGCTTAATGAAAATAAAATAAATTTACACTACTACTATAATCAGCTCTAGATATTTCATATTTATATGGTTAAGGGAACCTTCCTTGCTATAATCAAAGGAGATCTCCATGGCCATCCTTAACTCATAATATCACTGAAATAATAAGACGAGAATTGGAGAAGAAGATATTATATTTAATGCTTGGATATACCATCCTCCACTATTTACAATACAATATGCCCCTCTATTATAGTGAATACAAAACATATCGTTAACAACCTAATTGTAGTAGAAAATCTTAAATCTAAATTATTTGGAAACAAAGATAACCAATTCTATCAAGAGGAGATAACAACTAGAATAAGCTGGTAAATATTCTAACTAAATTGGATCTATCGAAATTAGATGCAAACCATTCTTAAAAAATCTTATTTCCATCTAACTAATTTGAATTCAACTAAACCAATTGGAAATTAATCTCAACAAATATAATTCCTTTTCCAAAAATTATATGACAACTGGATTAGAATAGATCTTGTCATTATAGAAATTGGTTATAAATTTGGAAACCTTCACATAGTTGAGACATCCCATAGTTGATCTTGTAATTAGTCCCAGAGTTGGTCTCATAGTTAGTCACATTCATCAGAGTGAAACTATTAAGCACATCTTTTAGGAATGCCCAAGAACAAGGAAGGTTTGGAGAGCAGCGGCCTGGCTTTATGGCAGTGTTTCTCAGGGACATCTTGGGTGGAAGAAGGTTGTTTTTGGTGACTCCCTTGATTGTGCGCCTCATAGAAGGGTGTTTTGGCATGTTATCAGGATCTCTATTCTTTTCAACATTTGGAAGGATAGATGCAGCTTGGTTTTCAGAAACGAGGTCCTTGTTGATGCTACTATTGGTAGAGCAGCTAGTTTTGTTTCTAGTCAAATTAAGGTTTTTAGGGATGAAATTTTGAAATATTGTCTTAGAATAGATAAAACTGCTAGATCTAATTGCTTGCTTTTATTTCGCAAGCTGATGTAATGGCTCTCTGTTTTCTGCTAATGTACTTTTTATCCTTTCTTTAGTATGAAGTATTTATTCAACAAACAAAAAAAAGTAGTCTGATATGAATCTTTTGAGTATGCATTAAATTGACAACAACAGTATGAATCTTGAGTACCCAGTAGTCCATTTCACGTCGGGCTATATATGGAATAGGTTTGGTGAATGCAGATCCTATGGTTTGAACCTTGTGCTTGCTAGTTATTAAAAATAATGTGGTTATAAGCAACTTTTCTATAAGGAAACAAAAAACATTGTAAAAACAATAATGTAGATGTAACTAACTCTCTTATATAGTTATTTATTTGTAAAAATAATTAAATAAGTTTTAATTGAATTGAATATAGTGTTTTTAATAAGAACATCACAATAATAAAAAACATTGAATATTTTTTTTTTATAGATAAATGGAACAAAATTTCAAACCTAAAATATGCTACTAAACTTGCATCATCACATTAACCAATTAAAAAATAAGAAGAGCTAACCTCACACAAAATATCCATGTCAAACCCAACTATAGCAAAGAATAGTAATGGATTGCGAACCATGATTGCCTGCATGACCAATCACCAAATACGGAACGAAGGTCTTCGGTTCTTGTCTTAAACGATTAACGGAATCAAGTGGTTTACTTTTTAACATTGGTGGGGCCAGAACATAGACAAGACGGCACTCACATTTATAAATAGATTTGTTTTCGTCTCGGACGTGGGGCCCACAAAGAGATAAAACTTCGAACTGCACAATGTTACTTGGTGCCATGGTGGGCGCGGCGCCCACAACAAAAATATCACGCGACTCCAATTCCGTTACCTGGTTTCCTTCCATATTGGAAAACTGCCTCCGCCACTGGTATTTGATCTCAGGTTTTGTGAAGGCCTAATCCTTCATATTGGCCTCTTCCCTTCGTTTAGATAGTCCATTACACAACACAAAACATATCCGATAGATAGATCGATATTCTCTTCTTTTCAAAAACATATTTCATTTTCAAAGGAAAAGAAATAAGCTCAAAGGCATTCATCGCAGCAAGCGTTGGTTCGGTGGAGGTATTGAGAGAGCAAGGCATCAAGGTGAATCGTCTTCACAATTTGATGGCAAAGCTGTCGTTTGGTGCTGCCGCTGCTTCTTTTGTAGCCCTTCCAACATCATCGTCTTTGTCCAAAGTTGATGCGGAGCATAATGTCGTGAACAGCTGCAAGACGGAGATAAAGAGGAAGCCACAACATCAGCTGCGATCAGAAGAGTTTGGAAGATAAATATGCACAACGACCGAAATCAACGGCAGACAACACTTCTGCAGATGCAACGCAACTACGTCGCCAATATAATTATAATTATATGTTGACCGGGGACGGAGTGATACAATTCAAGAGTTTGGAACAGACCGTCTCTCACACCAATTTGTATTTTTTACTGTTTTTGTACCTAAAATGCATTCATTTCGTTTCCATTTTTGGTTTCGCACTAAAACTTTCTCCTTTAAAATTCTATGCACAAGATGTTTCTTCCCGACAATTGAGAGCTTCTGGAAGTTTTGTTTGGCATTTATTAGTTGAATTCATGGTTTTCCGTTAATATCCAGCCCTATGAGAAAATACGTTTGTTTATGTGTTGCGTTGAATTCTATATTAAGATTGACTGAACATCGTCTTATAATTTTCACTTAGATGGCAAATAGCTGTTAAATAAATTGTTTTAATGCCTAAGGATGGGCAGGTGGAAGGATAAGTTAGGTGCTCCACTGTAATAATTGTTTTTGTTCTTTCTATTAAATAAATATTTGGAATTGTATTTTTTTTCTAAATTATCATAATAAATATTTGGAATTGTATTTTTTTTCTAAATTATTGAGTGTATGATGACGATGAACAAACACGAACAAAAAAAATGTTAAGGAGTTAAATCAGAATTATTTTCATCATACCAACCCAAAGGGGCAGAAATTACAATGTCAGACTTGTCCAATATTGGAGCCCAATCCCAGACTCAAGATCCTCTTTCCAGATCCAAAATCCCCTTTTAAAATCTACTTTTCCGCACAATTGGCGGCTGACAAAATTTTAAATTCTACTTTCTCGTTCAACTGGCGGCTGAAAATTTAAATTCTACTTTCCCGCCCAACTGGTGGCTGACAAAATTTTCAATTCTACTTTCACGTCCAACTGGCGGCTGACAAACACCAAGGTAAAACACTTAGAATTTTTTTTTTTGTTGATGCAAGATTGCTCTGCTGCCACTGGATGCTCCTGCATCAGACACCTAGGGTAAGTTTGAGAAGTGACCTCACTTTTTTGTTGTTGGAGGAAAACCAAGGCGGTCAACCTCGGACTTGGACAGCCAAGTCGAATCTTCTACAGACCTTCCCTTCCATTTCACCAAATATTCTTCATACCGCCTGTTTCTTTTACTTCTATCGATGCGAGTATCCAGGATTTCCTCTATCTCTTCTGTCACTGGAGCCGATACCGGAACACTCCACAACTTTGCAACTAGTTCCTTAGAACTATCACCTTCACGATACTCTACCAAATCAGAAATATTGAACACATGTGATATGTTCAATCCACTCGGCAACTCCACCTCATGCATTTCCTGAATCTCTTTTCTGTATGATCCTACATGGTCCAAACTTCTTCATTTTCAGCTTGTTATATGTTTTAGCAGGAAACCTCTCCTTTCTCAGGTGCACCATGACTTCATCACCAACCCGAAACTCCTTAAACCTCCTTTTCTAATCAGCCTTTGTCTTGTATTTGAGTGTTCATCTTATTGATGTGTTGTTTTACTTCTTCATGCAAATCCTTCAGGTGCTCTACAAAGTTCTCAGCTTCAACACTATTCTTTTCTCCCCTATCCAACTTCCTCAACTCATAAGCATTTATTGGACTACTCCCATATACAATCTAGAATGGTGATTTACCAGTACTCCTATTGACAATCCTATCTAGAGTAACTGGTGTTGTACAAGCTCTCCAAGCTTCAGCAAAATCTGGGTCTTCAGGGTACAAACCTTTAAGTTCTTCAAACCCCACAACTTCCACTCTCATTGTTGTCAGAAAACTCTTTTCATCTGTCTCCTTCAGTGGCTTCAGTTTATGGTGCACTCCTTCCTTTGTTAGGGAGTGAGTGTTGGCATGTCCATCATGGATTGCACGACAGTCAAACTGCCATGGTCTTCCTAACAGCATATGGAAAGCATCCATAGGCAGGATATCACACAGGACCTCATCCTAGTATCTTCCAATATTAAACTTGACTAAGCATTGTTCACTTACCAATGTCCTATGGTCCTTCTCTAACCATGCAATCCGGTATGGATGCGGGTGTCTCCTCCTCTCTAGCTATAACTTAGTAACCATTTATTCAGAGACCAAGTTATTAGTACTGCCATTATCTATAATAACATTGCAGACCTTACCTGAACATTTGCACTTTATACGGAACAAGCTCTTTCTC
Source organism: Wollemia nobilis (assembly GCA_028583015.1). NCBI lineage: Eukaryota > Viridiplantae > Streptophyta > Pinopsida > Araucariales > Araucariaceae > Wollemia > Wollemia nobilis. The sequence continues at coordinate 12,391 of JAQPPZ010004465.1, forward strand.
TGGTCTGGTTCCTTCTCCTCATTCAACAAGGTTCTCCTTGTGACCATAACTTCTCCTCTCTCTGCCTCCTTAGAGTGCTCTGATTCAGCTCCTTCATCTGCAATAGCAGCTCTGGCATTACCCATTGGCATCATATTTGGCTTCTCTTGGTGTTGTGGACACTTATATGCTCGATGTCCTTCCTCTCCACAGTTGAAGCAGGTTCCACGAAACCCTCCTCCTCTATTTCCTTGGCCAGATCTACCTCTTCCTCTTGGGTAGTTGTTGTTCTGACCATGGGATCTGTAAGCATTATCTCCCTTCTGGTCCTGACTGCTACTATCTTCTTCTTTCTTCTCACCTCGTACTCCATATGTTCTTCCACCGGTTCTTTCTCCACGACCTCTTCCTTTCAATTTACCCTCAAACCTTTTGTTCAAATTCTCTTCAAATTTTAGAGCAAACTGGTAATCATCCTCAATGGTGCTCAGCCTAACCAGACTTAGTTCTTCTTGAATACTGGTTCTTAACCCATTGATGTAACGGGCTACCTTCTTATTAGCCTCAAAATGGTCAGTTCGGATCAAGATCTTGTAGAATTCATCGGTGTATTCTTTGACAGACTTTCCTAACTGTCCCAAACTTTGCATCTTCTTCAGTAGATCCAACTCATAATCTACCGAAATGAACTACCTCATGAGCTTTTCCACCATTCGTTCCCATCTGGTGATCCTCTTTTTTCTCCTTTTATTTTTGTTAAGTTGTACTCCTTTCCATCAGATTCTAGCATGACCCTTCAGTTTGGTCTTAGAAAAATTGACCCGGTCAAGATCTTCCACCTCTTCATATTCAAAATATTCTTCTAGGTCATTGATCTAGTCAATTAACTCCTCCAGGTTAAGATTTCTCGAGTATGTGGAAACTCCATCTTTGGCCTCTTCCCAATCTGGGATAATGCTTTGTACAACCTCGCTTGGGCAGGATCTACTACCTCTTCTTCTTCCTCAAACTGGTCTTCCTCTTCTTCGGCGTCATCTTCGCTATTTTCCTCTCTTCTTGGGTCAAACCTTCTACGCAGCTTTTCTTGTAATGTTTGGACTTGTCTCTGTAAAGCTTGGAAATCCTCTGTTGGCACTACGACATTACTGGAAACACCTCGGTTCCTTTGTAGGGGCATCTTGCTCTGGATTCTCCAAACCCAAACCACATATCCTGGTGTAAACTGCCTCACATTCGGTGATCTGCTTACACACTCAAGAACTCCCGCTCTGATACCACTTGATGAAGATGAACGAACACGAACAAAAAAAAAATCCAAGGAGTTAAATCAGAATTATTTTAATCATACCAACCCAAAGGGGCAAAAATTACAATGTCAAACTTGTCCAATATTGGATCCAAATCCCAAACCCAAGATCCTCTTTCCAGATCCAAAATCCCCTTTTAAAATCTACTTTCCCGCCCAACTGGTGGCTGACAAAATTTTAAATTCTACTTTCCCGTCCAACTGGCGGCTGAAAATTTAAATTCTACTTTCTCGCCCAACTAGCGGCTGAAAAAATTTTCAATTCTACTTTCCCGTCCAACTGGCGATTGACAAAATTTTAAATTTTATTTTCCCGCCCAACTGACGGCTGACAAACACCAAGGCAAAACACTTAGAATTTTTTTTTTTTTTTTTGTTGATGCAAGATTGCTCTGTTGCCACTGGATGCTCCTGCATCAATGTAAGTGAAGTATACTTTATCTCTGTAAATTGTTTTACAGTTGTTTGGTGCTCTATTTTAGGATATTGTGTTTTTGGCTTTTGTTTTGTAGCATTGTGTTTTAAAGGTCCGTTTTTTCAATAATTTGTATCAAAGTTTCTATTAAATAAACATTTAGAAATGTATTTTTGCAGGTCCGTTTTTTCAATAATTGGTATCAGAGTTTCTATTAAATAAACATTTAGAAATGTATTTTTTTTTCTTTATTTTTGAGTGCAATTGAAGTATACTTTATCTCTGCATATTGTTTTACAGTTTTTTGGTGCTCTATTTTAGGTACTTTGTTTTTAACTTTTGTTTTGTGGCATTGTGTTTTGTAGTTCTTTGGTGCTCTATTTTAGGGTATTGTGTTTTTGACTTTTGTTTTGTGGCATTGTGTTTTTCAGGCCCATTTTTTCAACAATTAGTATCGGAGCCTCTATTAAATAAATATTTGGGAAGGTAATATTTTTCTTCTTGATTTTTTAGTGTAATTGAAGTATACTTTATCGATGTAAATTGCTTTACAGTTATTTGGTGCTCTATTTTAATGTATTGTGTTTTTGGCTTTTTTTTTTGGCATTGTGTTTTGCAGGCCCATTTTTCAACAATTGGTATTAAAACCTAATGTGAAAGCTTTTGGTGTTGATTTTAGGAGTCCTAAGCACTTGCAAAGTGGTTTATGGGAATGTTGGAGCAATGAACAAGACTCCTTCATTTGGATCATTAGATCACAGGCTAGTTCAATAAGGAACCATAAGCTCTTAGTTGGTTCATACCTTTAATAGGATATAAGAGTTAAAGTAGTCAAATAAAAAAATGGTTCAATAAGGAACCAAAAACTCTTAGTTGGTTCATATATTTAATAGGGTATGAGAGCTAAAGCAATTAAATAAAAACAAAAACACAGTAGCAAGATTTTACCCAATGGGAAAAGGGGAGCAATGAAAAAAAGCAATAGAAGCTCCCAGTTGGTTCATACCTTTAATAGGGTATGAGAGCTAAAGCAATCAAATAAAAAAACGGTTCGATAAGGAACCAAAAGCTCTTAGTTGGTTCATACCTTTAATAGGGTATGAGAGCTAAAGCAATCAAATAAAAAAAATAGTAGCAAGAGTATACCCAAAGGAAAAAGGGGGAGCGATGAAAAAATGTTTTCATGCTTGTTCAGTTTTACTGGTTGTGGATTTGTTAATATCTTCTTTTGTAAGGAGACTATATTAAAAGTCTCCAATTTGGTATATTCATTCTACGTCTTCGTTAAGTGAGTGAATTTGTTAGAAATTGCATGTTGGTGTTGTTTCTAATTTGGTGAATGAATTTGTTGAAATTCATTTGCGGTGTCAACTAGCAGAGACACCATTTCCTTGTTGCTGAATGAATGAATTTGTTGATTTGGGGTGTCAGCCAAAGACACCATTTCCTTGTGTGATGCACTTGGAATGTTGGAGGACACATCATGACCAAAAAAATAGGGTGGATGTTGCATTTTGGAAGCATAATCTTATTTTTGCAAGGAGAAATTTTTGTTTGAGAAATTACAAAAACATTGGAACCTTAAGCATTAAGTAGGAGAATGTTGGAGAATATTAATTAATTGTTTTATTTGTAATGCTTAAGGATTTGATAAGATAAAAGAAGCAATAGTAAGGAGCTTGAGCAACTAGTTATGTGCTCGTTATAAAAACTACACATAACTGTTTTGTACTCCTATTAAATGTATCAATATTCTTAAATGTAGTACCATCATGAAAATGATCCTTCCTTCTCAGTTTTATTAGCAGCATTCAATTAGGGTATCTTGTTTTTGTAAATGGTTTTTATTTTGGTGTTCTATTTTTTGGTTGCTTTGTTTTGCAATTTTTATAAAAATACTCTCATCCATAGCACTTTGAATCAAATATCTAACTAACGCATCCTTCTTTTCTTCTTTCATATTGGTTTGTTCTTGTGCACAATATCCCAAACTTCTCTATAAACCATCAATGTCTACATTTTTATTTCCCAATAATCATATCGCTCCCCGTTGAATGGAGGAATTACCATTTGATTATTACTTGTTGTCATATCTTCCAATCTCCTTGAATGGAGGAACTTCCATATGATTATAACTTGTTGTCATATCTTCCAATCTCCTTCAACCCTAGGTAATTTGTGAGAAGGTATTAAGATCTTTACCTATCAAATGGAATTTTATTGTTACTACAATTGAAGAAAGTAGAGATTCATTTGTTTGAGATTGGATGATTTGATGGGCTCATTAATATTACATGAAAGGAAATTGGAAAAATCTAGTGAAGATTCAGATCAGGTTGCTTTTTCAATAAAGGCGAGGGTTGAAAAGGGTAAGTTTTGAGATTGGGTGATTTGATGGGTTCATTAATGTTACATGAAAGGAAATTGGAAAAATCTAGTGAAGATTCAAAGCAAGTTGCTTTTTCAATAAAGGGAAGGGTTGAAAAGGGTAAGTTTTGAGATTGGATGATTTGATGGGTTCATTAATGTTACATGAAATTGGAAAAATTTAGTGAAGATTCAAAGCAGGCTGCTTTTTCAATAAAGGCAAGGGTTGAAAAGGGCAACAATAGTTCCAATTTAAGAGTTGAAAAGGGTAGCAGTAATCGTAATTTACCCCAAGAGGAAAATAAAGGCAAGGGTTGAAAAGGGTAACAATAGTTCCAATTTAAGGGTTGAAAAGGGTGGCAGTAGTCATAATTTACCCCAAGAGAAATAAAGGTAAGGGTTGAAAAGGGCAACAATAGTCCCAATTTAAGGGTTGAAAAGGGCAACAGTAGTCGTAATTTACCCCAAGAGGAAAAGGAGACCTCAAGTGGAAGAGGTAGAATAGGATATGGACGTGGAAGAGGCCAATTTGGAAGAGGTCGTGGACAAGGTCACATAGATAAGACAACAATCCAATGTCATTATTATAAAAAATATGGATATTTCATGAAATATTGTTGGAAGTTGCAACATAAAACAACATACTTTACAAGTAATGATGGAGAAGATTCTAAAACAAATATTTTTCTCTCAACTCATGTTGCTGAAAATTCAGGTAACGATTTGTGGCTTCTTGATTTTGGGTGTTCTAATCATATGATAAGGAATAAAGAGTTATTTTTTGAAATGAATGAAATGAGAAAAAACAATATGACATTGGGGAATGATCAAACTATTGATGTTATTGGTAAAGGAACTATGGCTATTCGAACTAAACAAGGAGAGATAAAAAATATTAATGATACATTCTATGTACCTGGTCTCAAACATAATTTGCTAAGTGTAGGGCAGCTATTAGATAAAAATTATGAAGTTTTAGTTAAAGACATGTCTTACAAAATCATTGACAAAAATGGAAGATTGGTGTGTGAAATAGCCATGACCAACAATAAAAATATTTCCATTAAAATTGTAGCAAGCAAGTACCAATATGTTGAAGGTTTCAATTGATGATAGTAATTGGCTATGGCATAATTACATGATTGAAGTTTTTGCAGGTTATATGGTACATGATTACCACACATTTTAGTAAAAGATGAAATATGCTCAGCATGTGCACTTGGAAAACAACATAGGAACAAATTTTCAATGGAAAGGTAATGGAGAGCCTCAAAACAATTGTAATTAGTTCATGCAGATATATGCGGTCCCATGCAAACACCAAGCCTTGGTAATCATTTTTATTTCTTCGCATTCATAGATTATTATAGTAGAAAGATTTGGGTATTCTTTTTGAAGCATAAGAGTGAGGCATTTAAATGTTTTTTGAATTTTAAAGCCATGGTTGAAAAAGAAAGTGAACATTGTATCAAAACTTTAAGGACCGATAGAGGAGGTGAATTTACCTCAAAATATTTTATGGCATATTGTGAAGAAAAAGGAATTAAAAGACAATTAACAACTCCCTTCACACCACAACAAAATGGTGTGGCTAAATAAAAAAATTATACTATAGTAGAAATGGCAAAGGTCTATGTTGCAATCCAAGCATATGGAAAATAAATTTTGGGGAGAAGAAGTTACCACAACAATATATATTTTGAATCGAAGCCCAACTGGTGTAGTATTGAATCGCACACCTGAAGAAGTTTGGTCAGGATGGAAGCCTAGTGTAGGCCATTTGATGATTTTTTAGTCCATTGCATATGTGCATGTTCCAAAAAAACACATAAAAAAGTTGGATGTTTAAAGTAAAAAATGTATTTTTGTGGAATTTTCAAAAGAAACCAAAGCATACAGGTTGTGGAATCCTACATTGCAAAAATTGATCCTTTCTCGTGATGTGTTATTTGATGAAGAGGGAATTTGGAAAGTAAATGAACAACAAGAAAAACCAGTAGCCATAGAAGAGGAGTTACTCACCTTAACATTAGTCCATGTAGCAATTCAAGTGCAACTTCTACTCCAAGTCCTCCAAGTAGAAATACAAGCAGTAGTTTGAGTGCAGCTTCTACTCTAATCCCTAAGAGTCTTCAAGAGATATATCAGAAGATTGAAGAGGTAATTTTAAATCTGAATTTTGCATTATTTTTAGATATTAAAGTTGAACCAACAACTTACGAAGGTATAGTGAAAGAAAAGGTTTGGAGTGATGACATGGATGAGGAATAGAAGATGATTAAAAAAAATGATACATCGGAGTTGGTACATCTTCCAGAAGAAAAGGAAGTCATTGGGGTGAAATGGGTCTACAAAATTAAGTATAAAGCAAACAGAATAGTGGAAAAGCATAAAGCAAGATTGGTTGTAAAAGGTTATTCTCAACAACCAGGTATTGATTATTTTGAAACTTTTACTCCTGTTGTTAGATTAGACACTATAAGAACTATTTTAGCACTAGCAGCACAAAACAAATGGAAGATTTTTTAAATGGATGTCAAATCTGTTTTTTTAAATGGTATTTTGGATGAAAAAGTCTATGTTGAACAACCTCCAGGTTATGAGGTGAAAGGGTAAGAACATAAGGTTTATAAATTAAAGAAAGCACTCTATGGACTCAAACAAGCGCCAAGAGCATGGTATAATAGGATAGATGGATATTTCCATAGCCAAGGGTTTACAAGATGTGTAAGTGAACCCACTCTATATCTAAAATATGGAAATGATGGTGAGCTATTGATTGTTTGTTTATATGTGGATGACTTGATATATACGAGAAATAACATGAAGTTGAATGAATTGATAAATGCAATGAAAGATGAATTTGAGATGATAAATTTGGGGTTGATGCACTATTTTTTTGGGATTGAAGTGAGACAACTAGATGGTGGTATTTTTATATCACAAGGTAAATATGCTTTTGAATTGCTTGAAAATTTTAGAATGTCAAAATGCAAATATGTTAGTACTCCTTTACTTCTTGGTGAAAAGCTTACTAAGGATGATGTCAGTGCCAAGGTAAATCTTAAATTTTATAAAAAACTAGTAGACAGTTTAATGTATATTACAACTATTAGGCCTAATTTAATGTATGTTGTAAGTGTGGTTTCTAGATTTGTGCAAGATCCAACTAAAGTACACTTTAAGGCAGTAAAGAGAATATTGAGACATGTGCAAAGAACGAGTGATTTTGGCATTTCGTATAGCGATTCAGATGATATTTGTTTGGTTGGATACAAAAATAGTTATTGGGTAGGTTGTCTTGATGATGGCAAGAGTACTTTAAAAATATTTTTAGCATGGAAATTGGTGCTATTTCCTAGTCATCCAAAAAGCAAGCAACTGTTTCTTTGTCTACAACAGAATCAACATGTTAAGTTATATGGTTGAAGCGAATTTTGAAAGAGTTGAAGCACGGGCAAAATTGTCATGCCACAATTTTTTGTGATGATACTTCTACAATTTATTTGTCCAAGAATTCAGTTTTTCATAGTCATACAAAGCATATCGATATAAGATATCATTTCATTTAGGAGCTTGTTGAAGAAGGACATATAATAATGAATTTTTGCTCATCAAAGAAGCAAGTGGCAAATGTGTTCACCAAGATACTGCTAAAAGACATTTTTGAGAGGCTTCAAACAAAATTGGGTGATATTCCCTTAAGCATTAAGGGCGAGAATGTTAAATAAATTGTTTTAATGCTCAAGAATGGGCAAGTAGAAGGATAAGTTAGATGCTCCCTTAGAGAAATTGTCTATAACTGTTTTTGTTCTTTCTATTAAATAAACATTGGACAATTTGAGCATTAAGCATTAAGGGCGAGAATGTTAAATAAATTATTTTAATGCTCAAGAATGGGCAGGTAGAAGGATAAGTTAGGTGCTCCCTTACAGAAACTGTCTATAACTATTTTTATTCTTTCTATTAAATAAAAATTGGACAATTTACGAGCATTCTTTTCCCTCAAATGCTATTCTATTAAAATACTCTTTTTCTTCTTATTTTTTAGTGCAATTGACGTATACTTTATCTATGTAAATTATTTTGGGTGCTCTATTTCAGGTACTATGTTTTTTGGCTTCTATTTTGTCGCATTGTGTTTTGCAGGCCCAGATTTTCAACAATAGCAGTGATATTTAAGGCCTTTGAACCTGCAAATCGGCCCAGTCCTGATGGAAGGATATGGAGATATTTTGTGAGTATGTTTGGAAGCACTGTGGCTTGAAATTAATTCACACGTTCCTTCTGTCTATTTTCCAGGGTTTTCCAGGGTTTATAAAGTGCTATGTTTCCACAATCAAGTCCTGACATCATTTTCATTAAGAGATAAAATCTCACTTGGCTAGTTGTCTTCTAAATTTTGAATTTCACCAAGATGAATATCAACACTTCCATTCACTAAATTATCTAAATTATTTGCTACCGAATTTCCTTCTTTATAAATATGCTTACATTTTGAAGATATTACCTCTAATAATAGATTATGAACATCACCATTAGTATTATTTTTATTCATTCCTCACATCCATTTTTGTTGATAGTATTAATGATAATTTATGAATTTCCCTAAATTGAAATATATTTCTATCCTTTTTCTATTGCAATTTTAATCTGTGTTAGTAGTACCCTAGCCTTTGCATAGTTGTTAGTTGAAGTTCCACATGATTTTGAGTAAATTTTGATTTCATTATTTCAAAGAACAACACTTCCATAGACTTTTTCCTAATTTTCTTTAGAAGCACCATCAAAATTACTTTTGACAAACCCAATTTATGGACATTTTCATTTTACCTTAGATAGATGTAAATCCTTTGTTTTAATTATATTATTGTAGATGAATCTTCCATGTATGCTCAAATCATGTAACCAAGTTGTTACCACTTTTTTCCGCACTTAAGACTTCCCATGATGAACACCATATCTATAGATATTTTGCAAGAGGTAATAATATGATTTATGAGGAATGATAAGGTAATATTTGTAATTGCTCTTAGGTTTAGGATTATTTTATTAGGTTTACCTTATTCCGCTTGCTTCTCGTATACACCATCTCATATAATATTATCCTACGAGATACAATTGGATTTTTTAAGGATGGTAAAATGTCTATAAATACCTTTGGTTATCAATGAAATAGAGAGGAATTTTTTTATGATTCTCATTAGTTGATAGCAAAGCATTTTGATCTGTCTGTGGATTGAGTCTACTATTCTCGTAGTATGCTCCTCTTGAATATTTTGAATCAAGATCCTTGCTCTCTATTACATATTTCTTGTAATATTTACAAAGAAGGCAATAAAAACATGGTTCTTAACCAAGAGCATCTCAAGGATCTCTCTCTATAATATTTAACATAGTTAAATAAGAAGTACGCAGAGATTATTTCAGATATATAAAAATAGGAGATCACCTAGGTGTGAGCCTCAATGTTAAGGACCCCAATCCTGGCATCGAAGATAATACCTCCAACCTCGTTGACATCACAACTCCTCTTTGCTCGACCATGAGCTCCATTGAAGCCATCCAACTCCCTTCCATGGACACAAACTAATCCTATGCTGCCTATTTTATGGAAATCTTCTACCATTATTTTAAAAATTGACTCTGTGGAAGCAAGTTTTTGCCCTTAGAGCGTAGCTAGATCTTTGGTTGAGCATATTTCCTTTGGATCTCAAACAACCAATACACTTTATCAAATTCATGAACACTATCATGTGAAGGAGCATCGCAAAATCATTTGTGACCCACATTGGGATTCCTTTTGGTACTGTCAACCATCATCATAATGTTTGCATCACTATAACAGTTGGAAGGGGATGTCATCATCATGCCCTACTATTCCTTTATCAAGCCCTACTATGATGAAAGTATGCACTCCAAGTATATCAACAACACATGTGGCAATGTCATCTCCATCTATGGCATTGCCCCCCTACTTCTCCTACTAAAAGTACCACTGAAGGCCCAATGATAGAGGCTCCTACCTCTACCAAATCCCACACTACTAATTTTACCTCTCCAAAATATGATGCATGTCACCATTGCACCCCATGTCATGGCTTGGCTCTACCACAAGGAGGACACACAACACTTGTAATCATGGGTGTCATAAGGTATTGGTGGCTATAGGTTGGTTCTATAGCTTTACCTCCCAATGGTCTATGACGACTTTCTTTCAACGCTCTAGTGGGTATCTTGTCAAGCTACCAAAGTCGTAGAGAGGTTCAAACCCAATGCGTGGCTATGAAATCGCATAGACCTCTCATAGTTGTATATGTTCAAGGAGTATATAAGTATCAAGGAAAACAATTTAAAATTCTTAGATGTACCCGTCTATCCTAAGGAGGAAATCCACTTCGTTCCTCATTTTCCATCGACTACATAAACTTTATGGGCTTCTGCATTGAGCTCAAACTAAGTGTGTATGAATGTAATAAGATATTTTACCTTTCCATATGAGATAGCACTGCCATTTCATTCTCTACAAGTTAATTGTCTATAATATATGGTCATCCCAAGCCATAAACATATGTATCTCTTCCTTTACCCTTAGTAGACATCACCTACCTTTTCAAAAGCTAGGGTGAGAGGAAGTTAGAGGTTTTTTAGAAGCTAGGAATTTTTCTATGGAAATAGGGCTCTCCGAGGGGTGTAGCTTGGAGATTTATGTGGATAGCGTCTCTCCAAGATCTTTCTCAAACGGTGGAAATTCATCATTAGGTGTTGTAGGTGACCATTTACCCAAGACGAAGATTGCAACATTATCATTTCATACCAAATAGATTGAGACAGTAGTTGACTTAGAGTTCTTGGCTCTGTAAGGTACATCGCATACCGGTTATGGTGGGATTCACACAACTTCACTCAAAAAGAAAGAGAATGAGCTCAAGCCATCGACTTCTAGTTATGTCTCTCATCCCCATAGAGAGGGAAAGTCACAGGATGAGGAGCTCTTTGGTTCACCTTTTAGCAACTTGCTAGCGGACCCCTTATTTAAGTTCAAGAAGAAATCAACACAACAACCAATATGGAAGGATGATCATTTGGGGCTCGAGGGAGTCTCTAGCCCTACTCATGGATTTTCCTCCATACCTCTATCGTGATATGTAAAACATTGTAACTCTAAGAGATGAACATGATGAAAGTGAGATTTCCAAAGGTAGCAACCCACGTTCCCGTTCAAGATCCCCCACCAGATTGGGTGTCATGTTACAGGGGGGAGCCAACGCTAGCTCCTCTTCCACCCATGCATTGCTCAACAACCTAACTTTCAATTGTAGCAATTCTCAAGCATCCCCAACAACTCAAGTGGAGGATCTTCATTCCAACATAAGACAAAATAATGTTGACCTCGCACCCCTCAGCCCATGGACCTAGAGGATCCGAACAAGGAGGTGGTGACTAACATGTACCAAAAGAGGGAACCCTCGAAGCTAGACATGCAAGAGGAAATCAAAGCTTTGAACAGGAAAATCAGTAAGCTAAAGAGTCAGATACCTTTGAGTTTTAGTTGCAAGATGATTTTACTAAAGAAATAAAAGAATTAGAAGAGCAAATTGTTGTTCTATTCTTTTTCAGAAGAATCTCCCCCTAATGAAGAGCTCAATTGGTGGTTTGTCAAAATCTGGGAATCCAAGGGTTGGATGATTGCCTCTCGTCTCGCCTTGGTCAATCCTTTGTTTCTATCACTTTCACCTCCAAAGACTCTTACTTAAAAGCCCTAAGACTTGGTCCCTGGATGATTTTTGTTCAATTGGTCTTTCTTCGACATTGGGCATTCCAATTTGATCCTGAGAATGTGTCAAACATGAAATACCCCCTTTGGATTGAACTCTCTTTCTTAAACCTGGCATGCACAAAGTACTTACCTCATATAGCTACTAGGTTTGGAAGGCCATTATTTCTCCCATCCGAGCCCTTGCACTTCATGATATCCCACTCGCACATCTTGGTTGAGATTGATGTCTCCAAGGACCTCCCGAGTAAGATCTTATTTAGAGCCCCTAGTATCCAATTTGAACAATGAATTAATTATCTCAACTTGTCAAACTCATGTTTCTACTACAGATAGCAAGACCATATGATTAAAAACTATCCAATGAGACCTCCCAAACAACAAAACCAGCCTACTAGTAATCCTTCTACTACTACTTAGCATGCAAGCAATATTCAACCTTTACAACCTTCTGGTTCTCATGATGTGACCTCTTTCCTTGCTCATTCAGTTCCCCAAGCATCAAACTTGGCAGTTACCCACATCTCCCTTTAGCTCCCTCCAACGTTTGAGGCTCTTGTGGAGAAAACTCCTCATGAAACAATTGAGGAGGGTTGGGTAACCCAACATAACAAGAAACACAAGCGCAACTCATCACGGGATGCCTCCCCCCTCCTTCGCAGAGGTGCTGCCAAATACCAACACCTAGGAGGTAAGGAATGGATCCATAAGCCCACCAACTCTTACTCCAACAATACCTCCTTAGCCACATGTAAGTCCAAGTGAAGAGGTACTCTACATGATTATATGCAATCTATACCCATCCAAAATACCTATGATGCTTTAGCTGACAATATATCAAATTGATGTCTACAAGATTCATGTCTTGGAAAGTGGGTGGCATCATGCTATGAGAGCAAAGTTTTGCTATCCTAACAGTCATCAAGAGATTTTGCTAGTATATTTTATTGTTGCAAGGTTTCAGACTCAAAAATACCCTTAAGACCCTATAGGGGATCGAGGGGCCTTATGTACGAATCATGACAAAGGGAGGGGGGTTGTCCTATGCCTCTCTTGAGAGTTGTGGGACTCTATTTTATTATCAAGAGAGCACCCAATGCATAGAGTAGCATGGTGTACAATAATTTGTGATGGTAGGAAATTGGATATTGCAGTTGTTTATGCACCCAATGATGTAGCCAAAAGGGTAGCCCTCTGGGATTGGATGTGCTTCAATTTACCTGAAGTAGATTGGGTAATAGGAGGGGACTTCAATATGGTAGAGTGGGAGGGAGACATATTGGGGGGTGGCACTCCACTCAAACAGCCAGAAGATGCTATATTATGGTCTAGGTTTAGGACATGGAATATTTATGATCCCAATTGGAACAAGAGTGTTGAAAATCATGGTGCTTGGTTTACTTGGAGCAATGCACATTGTGGGGATGCTCTCAAAATGGTAATATTGGACTGCTTTTATGTAGCATAAAATATTGATATCCTCCAAATTTATTTATCTCATCCAATCTATTCAGTGGTAACTTCAGATCATCTCCCCATTACCTTGAGTATTGGGTGTGCCCCCATAAGGAAACCCAAAAACAATTTACCTTTCAAGTTAAACACTTCCCTGCTCAAGCGCAAATATTGTGTTAATGGAATCAAGAAAGTGTGGAATCTCTTGCCAAGGCCCTCAAGAGGGAGAGGGTGGATTATGTGGTGGGAGGAAACCATAAAAAGAATAGTGGATTACTTTCGAGGTTTTGGAAAAATCCTAGCCTCTCTTCGCAAGAAAAGAAAGAAATAATTGGAGCAAGAAGTCGACCAACTCAGCCACCACCTTAGCCAAAATATTTGCAGCATCCCTTCTCAAAAGCAGTTGGGTGAAAATAGGCAGAGTTAAGGAAACTCTAAGCTTATAAAGCCCACAGGGTGTAAATCAGGGCATGTCTTCAATGGATTCGTGAGGGTGATAAAATATCTAAATTTTTCTTTAATATTATTAAGAAGAAGAATAGATCAGAGAGGATAGAGGTTATTAAAAATCCCAGATTTGGTCTATAAATTTTGATGGAGGACCTCCCATCCTTCATCCAAGAGCATTTTGCAACCCTTTTCAAAAGTGAAGGGCCCACCACAAAAGTTGATATTTTTAGAGAATGTTGCAAACGGTGCATATCTCCCAAAGTATCTCAAGAAGATAGAGCATTGTTGGACAAACCCCTTTCACAGGATGAACTTCATTCTGCCCTCCTCTCTTTGGAAAATGAAAAAACCCCAGGAATTGATGGGCTTTTGATGGGCTTTTGAGTGAATTTTTTAAGACCATGTGGAAGACTATAGGAGCTGATTTTCTGCAGATGTGTGAAGAGGTTAATCCTGTTAGAGGCCTTGGGGAGGCCACTAATCAAGGATTGATCAGGCTCATTCCCAAAAGACTTAAACCAGATCTGCTTATTGATTGGCATCCCATTACTTTACTCAATTCCTTTTATAAAATTTTGGCTAGAAGGCTCCTCCCAGTGGCTACAAAAATTGTTTACCCAGAGCAAATATGATTCCCGAAAGGTCGCTACATTTTGGATAATCTTCTTACAACTTGGGAAGGGATAGAATGGGCTCGAGTATAGGGGCTCAAGGACCTTTGTCTTAAGCTCAATTTTGATAAAGCTTATGATTGATTAGAGTGGCCCTTCATCTTAAGCATGCTCCATTGGCTTGGTTTTGGTAATAGATTCATCAATATGGTAGCTTCCTTATTTCTAAATGCTTCTGCAAGAGTGGTTATTAATACAAAATTATCTAATAGCATTCCTATGGAAAGATTAGTTAGGCAAGGCTACCTATTGGCCCCCTATCTATTTGTAATTGTAGCCAATGCCCTTGGTTATCTATTGGAATATGTAATTAAAGAGGGGAGGATAAGAGGTATCTCCCTTTCGAATGACTCCTAGCTTATCAACTCTCACTTTGTAGATGATTCTATGCTTTTTCCTTTGTTAGATTAGCAAAATCTTGCAAACATCCTTGAGATAATTCACACCTTCTATAGGGCCTTCGATGAAAGAATCCAAAAATCTAAGAACTCTGTTATTCCCTTTGGATTTAATGATAAACTAGATTGGATACCCACACACATGGAAGTGGGTGGAAAAATGAGAAATCTCTAAGTGTTTTGGCTTTCCTTTTGGTGTTGATCTTTCACCCAAATCTATGTGGGATTGGTGTATGGACAAATTTACCAAAAAAATGGACTATTGAAAATATTTTGAAATGTCTCAAGTAGCTAAAATCCATAGTGCTGGAAAAATTTTAGCCCCTTTCATGTTTACTTCTCTTCTCTTTTGACTCTAGCAAGGCTAGATATGATAAGATGAACAATATGCTTCGAGAGTTTTTTGGGCAAAAATCCTAGCCAAATGAGGCCTACGAATGGTCTCCTAGAGCAATTAGTGCAGACCAATTTCATGTAGTGGGTTAGGAATCCCCAACCTTCAAGCACAAAGCTATGCACTCGCAGCTAAATGGATGCAAAGGGTGATCATAGGGAATGATCCATGGAAGGTGTTGGTGAGGGAGTGTTTGAAAAACCCCTAGGTGGATGGTAAAATTTGGGTAAATATGTCATACACTGACGTTCTTTTACAAGCCCCTTATTTCTCTATAGAAGGTTGTAATATTCTCAAAGGGATTTGGAAAGCCTAGTAGCAAGTACATCAATTTCTTTCATGGCAGACACCTCTAGAGCAAGGCCCCACAAATTTAATCTAGCACAACTTATGGTGGTCACGCCTCCTCACCCTTGATGCACAACCTCTTGGCATGAGTCATTGGTTTCCTGTCAGACATCTCTTCAAAAGGGGAATAATTCTGTTGGGTGACATTTGGGATTTTTCGAAGTCCTCATGGAAAAATTGGAAGCAAAACCAATTAGAATTTGACCTCTATCCTATTGATAAAGCAGTGATAATGTGGATCCTTTCCATCACCTCCCAGGTGCCCCAGCCTCTATCTTCTCCGCTGGAAGCTAGTCCTTGTTGGACTCATTGGAAATGGTTTGGCAATCATGACTTCAAGTAACCAACCCTTAATTTTTGGTACCAAACCGTGCTTCCTATGAACTGTCAGCAATTTGCATATATGCTCAATAAAAAATGGAACTTAGAGCTCAATTGGACCACTTGGGCGAGAACCTTCAAGCTTATCAACTTTGGCCCAATTTAAGGAAAGTTCCAGATTCTTCTTTGGAATGTAGTCCTTTAAGGTCTATCTACTCAGAGCAGGCTAAAACGGTTGGACCAAGGGCAAGGTGATTGCCCTTTTTGTGGTTTGGAAGAGACAATACATCTATTTTGGAACTATGCTCATGCCCACCATATTTGGTGTGAAGCGCAACAGTTGCTTTATCCCTTACCATTGCCTATGACAAAGGATCAAGCCTTATTGGGGATAAATTTGATGCCCAATCAAAAAAATTCTCTCCATTACCAGCGTAACTGTCATCTTTCATATATGGAAGACTCGATGCAAATCTAATTTTGAAATTGATCAAGAAGATATCTCTAATCTTTCAGTAGCTAACATCTTTGCATTTGTAAAATGCTAATTGCAAGTTGAGTCAACAGGTTGCACTTGTAAGGAGAAAACACTATAAGAAGAAATCACAACTCTAAATAGGCATATCTGTGAGACCTCTACTCATAGCTCGGATGGAATTTATAGATTAAATAACATGATAAGTGAATTAACTGAGCAATATAACTCGATGATGCATAATCAGACACACTGGATGAAGAATTTGGGTCAAGTGGAATTAGAAGCCAACAACACTCATTCCAATCCTCATATTAGACTCCCATTGCAACATGAGGTGGAGCAAGGTCTCTTAGACTCTTTTCCTTAGCAGATGTTTTTCCAGCATGCTACTCCCTTGCAGTTTTTGTTTTGGCAATGCAGTAGTCTCTTCTCAACAGATAGTGTGCAGGCCGCCCACTAGAGGGAGCAACCCAACAATCTCTAGTCATAATTTTAATGTCAACATGTCTTTATAGAGTCTTGGTGATGGCATGAATTTTTATCCCCATAACAACCACTAGGGATATCTCAGTTTTTAACATGGGTTACCAAGGGATCACTTGTGTGGCTATTCACTTCCAATGCTTGAATTTGGGTGCCCTGAGTGTCACAATCTTTCTTAGTTCTCCTCTGTGTTGGTCCTTCATCGCCCCATATTGTAATACAATAGTAGGAGCTTGTGTGTGGTCTTCGGTGTGCTTATTTATGATAATAGGTGCCCTGCGTGGCTCTGTGAATGTACCTCTGTTTGCTTTATCTTTGCTGGAAGAAAGTCTATCGTAATACCAATGTTGTTGGGTGTTCACGCTTGGATGTAGACACCTACACCATGATTAGCCTATATGTTGTATTTGTTCTTTTAAGATTTTTTATTTACTAATCCATCGTAGGGTTCCCCTTGGATTTTAGCTAATATGAATTTGGTAATAATTTAAAAAAAACAATAATAAAAAATTTAATTTTTTTAAAGAGAAACCCAGTTTCAATTCCAAGAACTATAACAAATGGGAACCTTGATGACCAATCACCAAGTACGGAACGAAGCTCTTCGGCTCTTGTCTTATACGATTAACGGAATCAAGTGGTTTACTTTTTAAAATTGGTGGGGCCAGAACATAGACAGACGGCACTCACATATATAAATATATTTGTTTCCGTCTGGGACGTGGGGTCCACAAAGAGATAAACTGCAAACTGCATAATGTTTGTACAAACGGATAGATTTGGTGCTATGGTGGGTGCGGCGCCCCAAGCAAAAATATCACGCGACTCCAATTCCGTTACCTGGTTTCCTTCCATATTGGAAAACTGCCTCCGCTAGTGGTATTTGATCTCAGGTTTTCTGAAGGCCTAATCCTTCATATTGGCCTCTTCCCTTCGTTTGGATTGTCCATTAAACAACAGAAAACATATCCGATAGATAGATCGATATTCTCTTCTTTTCAAAAACATATTTCATTTGCAAAGGAAAAAAAATGAGTTCAAAGGCATTCATCGCAGCAAGCGTTGGTTCGATGGAGGTATTGAGAGAGCAAGGCATCAAGTTGAATCGACTTCACAATTTGATGGCTAAGCTGTCGTTTGGTGCTGCGGCTGCTTCTTTTGTAGCCCTTCGAACATCATCGTCTTTGTCCAAAGTTGATGCAGAGCATAATGTTGTGAACAGCTTCAAAACGGAGATAAAGAGGAAGCCACAACATCAGCGATCAGAAGAGTCGGTGAAGCAGGTCATCTACCTCACTTGTTGGGGTCCCTCCTAATCCTAATTCATTCATTATTATTCAATGGTTACTGTATCATTTTCCCTCCTTTCAGCCAGACAAAATAAATGGAAGATAAATATGTACAACGACCGAAATCAACGGCAGACAACACTTCTGCAGATGCAACTCCGTCGCCAATAAAATTAGGCGACGGAGTGATACAATTCAAGAGGATGGAACAGACCGTCTCTCACACCAATTTGTATTTTTTACTGTTTTTGTACCTAAAATGCATTCATTTCGTATCCATTTTTGGTTTCGCACTAAAACTTTCTCCTTTAAAATTCTATGCACAAGATGTTTCTCCCCGACAGACAATTGAGAGATTCTGTAAACTTTGTTTGGCATTTATTAGTTGAATTCGTGGTTTTCTGTTAACATCCAGCCCTCTGAGAAAATACGTTTGTTTATGTGTTGCGTTGAATTCTCTATTTAGATTGACCGAAGATCGTCTTATAATTTTCACTTAGATTACAAATAGGAGTGATGTTTAAGGCCTTTGAACCTGCAAATCGACCCAGCCCTGAGGTAAGAATATGGATGTAAGGTGTTGTCATTATAAACCTGGATTCCAACCCTTCAAGGTATTCAATTGGACTGGGATAGATGAAGTCAAAGGCATCGAACTGGATTGGGTTAGATGAAGTCAACTGGACCCCAACCCTCCCAGCATCCTTTAAAAAGACACAAAACATTTTTTTTTTAACATAGAGAATCGGTAACACCGTTGGATGATGTCACCATAAACCCTGGCTGGCTCGTTAGGTTAGACAAAGTCAATGGAACCTTTTGAGCACGTTGTGGTTTGAACCTTGAACCTCCCAAAAAGAGGCCATAGCCCTAACCATTACAATGTCCTTTTCGATGATTCAAGCATATTTTGTACACAACACTTAAGCATTTGTATCTTTATTCATTTTTTTATATTAGGCTTTCCAAATCGATATCTCTTTGAATTTTGTTTTCTCTTTCTTCTTGCTTTGATAACCTTCCTCTCCTTTTACCATCCCCACCAACACTCTCATCTTCATCAATCTCTTCTATTTTTTCATATTATACATAATAACTCTTCTAAAAGTTTATGTTGACCTAAAGAATTTGAGAGGTAAGTAAATCCATGATCCTCTAGTCATTACTTTCTTATACTACCTTGGAAACCCTATATTTCCTTAAATATCCTTTGTATGATTTTCTTTATTTTGTTGTTGTTAAAACCCTAAAGTGCAACATATACTTTGTGTACTACTTCCATTTATTTTTCAAGGAGAATTTTTTATACAACTTGTGAAAAATGAAGATGATTTACCTCGATTAACCTCCACCTTCTTTTCCTCATTTACTTTAAAATTTGCCTCTCCATCTTCCTTTATTTTAAAACTTGTATTCCCATCTTCATTCACACATTAAACTCCTTTTGTATTTGAGCTTGTGCATTGTACTTTGTCATCCTTTGTGTCATTTTTCTTCTAACTATTGATTTGAATGAACTATAATGGCCTTTGCCATTTGATAATGCAAGGGGGTTTTCTCGCCCCTTGATTTGATGTAGCTTCTCCTATGATATATCTCCTTGTTTCATATTGAAGTTTGCCTCATGCCCAAAATTTTTAATCTTTTTTGCCATCATTTTCACTTTGCAATCTCTTGCCATGTGTCCATTTTTATGACACTCGCGACATCAAAATGCAATGTTTTCGTAATTCACTTGTTGATCTCATTCTCTTGATTCTTTAATCCTTGTGGACTATGGTAAACGTTTTGAAATATCCATGGCAACACATATTCAACTGTATATAGCATGTCTTCTCTCCTTAGTAGTTGGTCCCTCCCAGATGAACTCACCTAGAGCATTGCTAATATTCTTTTAAAACCTCCTTATTGATGAGTTGACAAGGAAGTCCAAAAAGCCTAATCCACATGGGAAGCCTTTTAATAGTCTTTATATTCATAAACAAATTCTCACTCCATGGTCCTAAATATAGCGCATCTTTGCCCGTAAACCAAGGACCTCCATCCATTATTTTATCCCTTATTTTTGAACTAGAGACAATAATGAGGAAAAATCCTTATGGAAGAAAAGTCATAGAATAATTTGAATTCAATACTCACTTCCACTTTATCCAAGTTTGAATCTCAAAAAAACTTGGCCAGTATCCATGGAACTTACATATTAGCCCTCTAGTCATTCAAATCATTATATCATGCTCGATTATCTCATCCTTGATAATCTCTTCTGGTGTAGTATCTGCTACTTGGATAGGGGTGTCATAGGTTCACTCTTCCTTTTATTGCTAAATAGGACATCCATACTTCCAACTAGAAAATCCTTACTTCTAATTAGGGTATCCTTACTTTCCATTAAGGACTTTCAAAAATAACTTTCTTGTTATGTTACCTAGATTTTATTCACATGAATCTTTTAGTTTTTGAGTTCCTCTTCAGATCTGGAACAAAAAGTTGTGCTTGCTCCTTCATTGCACTTTGCTTCCTACTTGTTACCACACTTCTTGCTCATGTTTCCTACTTGCTTTTGGATTACACTCACTTGTAACTCTTATAATTGTCATCTTCTTTTCACCAAACTAATTTATTCTATTGAATTTTATGGAATTTTTTTAGAGTCTACTTTATTTATTTATTTATTTTTTTCCTATATAGATACATTTAACTAAAGTGACTTAACTTCAGTTTATGATTCAGTTTTCTTTACCTTCTTTCTTGCCATAAAATTTATTAGTATTTCATTCCTAAGTTTACTAGAGCCTAGTTAATAGTGATATTATGAATCTCAATTTTAGTCATAACCAAACAATGTAATTCATAAAATGTAAATCACTTTTATTCAAGGAATTTTACTTTCAACATTACTTTTTAATTTCTACAATGATACGAAGTTTCTTTTCAATTTTCAACAAGAGATTAATTAAATGTATTTGTTTTGGCCTGTGATTTTGGAGACAATTAGTTTAGCATCTATTTTTTAAACTTATTCATATATATAGACACATGCACTTTTATGTAATAACTCCACACATGTATATACTTTCTCATTTAATAATAAATCAATTTATCAATAAATATTAATTATATCTATAAATAAATGATAACAAAGTAAAAGGGTAAGGAATGTACTTGCTTACTACTTTCCCAAAAAAAAAATTATTAAGGTTAGAAAGAAGGGGTTTTGAAAAGGACCCCAAACCTTTTACAACAACCATGCCAAGCCTTTGAGAGTAGCCCCAAAAATGACATAAAGGTATACAACCCAAGCGGATCATGCCCTTACCGCTAACAGGTTTGGGCCTAAAACTAACACAGATAAGACAACAACAAAGAACCAATAAGGGGAGACAACCTTCCAAAAGAAAAGGGAAATCAACCAAAAACAGGAAGACCAAAAGCCAAGAAGTTCAATCTATGCCTCTAGTCCCTTTCTCATAATACTCCAACTCCACACTAGAACACAAGTCTCTCATCTTCTTCTTAACAGCCACCAGGTAGGCAACCACTTCCTCATCATATGTAAATTAAGTTGAGATATACACACAATCTGACTATCATCATTAGGAATTGAAATCTTGAGCCTGGAGGTTGAGACATCAACCACTTTCATAGAAATGATTGGGTCATCAAAAATTTTGGGAATGGAAAATTTGATAAGACAAACCCATCCATGGCTTATGAAAAGGGAACAAGAAATTTGCTTCCACTTTCTAGCAACACCCCTGCTCATAGGGCCACATAAACAACATATCCAACTCATCAAAAAACTATGGGGGGAGATTTGATTATGGAACTTCTACCTTAAAGAGAAATCAACCGAGTCTTTAGAGATCTTCTACCAAACTGGTTGACATTGAGAATCCTTTTCTTTATGAATACCATCACGGACCTCTAACATTGACTTCATTAAAGGATAAAAATAACACTCCCAAGTCGAATCCAGGACATTCAACTTCTCCCTAAAACCAAAGCCCCACCGATGGAGCCAAACAACATTAGGAGAACCAAGGAGGGAGGCCTAAATCACACCTTTAACATTCCAATATGGCATCCTTGTCAGGTAAAGGGATTTCCTTTCTAACAACCTCTTCAAGAGCGGGAGGAAAAACTTATTCTCAAACTATGAGTTCATCCTAGAGAACACCAATGTTGGTCATTAAATATGCAACTAAATTACCTTCTCTAAATACATGAGTCACTTGGGAGGTAAGAAACTTTTGAATAAACCCCCTCACCAAAGTCATAATATCTTCTATGGTCCAACTCGGTTTTCGAAGCCCCTTAGAACTATTAATAATATTGAGAGAATCACCTTCTATTACAATTTTATTGAAATTTAGTCTCTTGAAAAGAAGAATTCCCTGAAATAAGGCCCAAGCTTTCACAAAGTGATTGGTTTGCACTCCTAAACCTTGAAAAAAGGATAAAATTAATTTTCCATTCTGGTCTCTAATCACTCCCCCAACCCCAGTCCTACCTGGACTGCCTTTCACAACTCCATCAAACTTTAACTTAGCCCATTCATCTGGGGGGCTTTTCGTTTAGTCTAAGAACGACAAGAGAGAGTAATATATTCTGACCAATCCAAAGCCTTGGAAATCCCTACTAATCTACAATACCTGATTCCTCCTTGTCTGCTTTGAACTCTTTGAAATCAAAACTTTGAATATTTTCAACGAGGGTAGCACCAATTCTGACTTCAATAAAGTTACAATCCCTTTTTTGATCATAGAAGACTCTTCAATTTCTTTCCTTCCATTGACCCCATAGGAAGTGCGAAATACTAAAAAACTAGAGAGTTTGTAATCTTGGTTTCTGAAAGGGGGAAGCCCCTTGGATGTAAAGTTCAACCAAGTTATTTGGTAAGACCTAAGAAATATTGGACTTATTGAAGATCTTAGAGAGGACTTCTAATGAAAAAGGGAATTCAAGAAACAAGTGTTGAACACTTTATAATTTCTTCTCATACAAGTAGCACCTATTGGGAGTAACCAACCCCCTCTTTTGAAGGTTATTAATTGTGAGGATCTTATTTTGAACATAGAGCCAATAGAAGAAGTTGATTTTTGGAGTAAGGGATTTAAGCTAGATTTTGGGCACTAGTAACCAACCCCCCCTTTCACCTTCCAATAACTGATAAGCAAATTTAATTGTAAATTGCCCACTTTTATTCATTTTCTAAAAAAGGGAATCCACCTATTTATCTGAGTTTTGAATCTTAAATGTTATCATTTTAATGAGTTATTCTGGATCTTGTCTTCCGCTTTGGTCCAAGTCTGCAAGATGAATGGGCTTCCATATTTTCCCATTCCAATATTCCAAAATGAATTTCAAGATCATCTTACCATAGAACTGGGATAGAATGGGTTCAAAGGGGGCTAATTTCAATCAAGGGAGACTGTTGGAGCCAATAGTCCTTCCGAAAATAAATCTTCCTTCCATCCCCAACCTTCCATCTAACTCCTCCCATGAGAAGGGTTTTGGATTTTTGTAGATGATTCCAAAGATAGGATCCTCGAGGGGGATTTAGTTATTCCACAATATTATTTCCATTCCTAAGGTATTTGGCTTTGAATATCTTAGACCAACCCGAGCTAGCATTAGTGAGCAATTTCCAACCAATTTTGGCCATTAATGCCTTATTCATCATGTTTAATTTCTTGAGACCCAGACCTCCCACCTTCCTACCAAAACAAACCTGGTCCCAAGCCACAAGAGCCAACTTCCTATTTTTCTATGTACCAGACCAAAGAAAATTCTTTTGGATATGCTCAATAATTGCACATATTTTAGAGGGTATTTTAAACAAAGACAAAATGTAATTCAAGATGCTTTGGAGAATAGATTTGACTAACAGGGCTTTCCTAGCTTGGTTGAGAAGGAATCCTTTCCACCCTGCTAGTTTCCTTTTAATTCTTTCCACCATAGGGTCCTATAATGAAGGATTCATATATCCTTTAAAGAGAGGCATCCTTAAGTAAGTTGCAGACAACCCCCCAATTTCATAAACTAAGATTCTAGCAATTTTGCCTTGCCTTCTCATAGGAGTATTAAAGAAGTAGACTTTGCTCTTCAAAATAATAATTTTTTGCCCTGTTGATTTCTCATAGCCATTTTTTTAATAATACTTCTTATAAACATCCATCATGGGGATTGAACCCGAGTCACATCACCAATAATGCAAGTGGCATCCTTACCGGTAGACCACACTCACGCAGATAAAATGAGTTTACAAGGGTTTTTATGAGGGGTCTCGGTCCCCTCTTAATGGGGTTTGAAATTGGGTCTCCATAATGAAAACCCAAGGACTTACCACTGCGGTATCCCTCACGGGTCCATAACCATTTAGAAGAGATTTGATTTCTTTTACTTGGGGGATAGAGGCAATGTAAGTGGTGGGCCTAATTCCAATAATAGCACCAAAAACAGTGGTTGTCAAGATAGCTCTACCAAGAGACTTCACCATGATAATGAAAATTTATGGGGAAAGAAGGTCCCCTTGCCTTAAACCCCTATGACTGGGAAAGAAGCTTGCAATAACCCCATTCACCAAAATAGGGAATATTGTAGAAGAGGTACAATTCTTGGTCAATCTGACCCAGTATGGATGGAATCCAAACTTAGATAGAACTTGAAGAAGGAAGTCCCACGAGACTCTGTCATATGCTTTATTCATAATAAGCTTCAAAAGAAGACCGACATAGCCACTTTTGTCAATAGAATGGATCACCTTGTGGATAGTTATAATACCATCCAAAATTTGTCTTCCCAATATAAACCCCACTTGGTTAGAGTCAATGATGAAAGGCAAAATGACTTTAAGCCTGTTAGCCATAACCTTGGTGAGGATTTTGCAAAGAGTGTTACATAAGCTAATCAAGTGAAAGTATTTAAATTCCTTGACCCCAACTACTTTCAAAATGAGCACTAAGAAGGTGGAGTTAACATCCTAGCAGATAAAGTAAGTTCTTTGGAACTCAGATATAGTAGCACATACCAATTTTCGCATACTATGCCATAATTTTTAGAAGAAAATACGGGGAAAGCCATCAGGATGAGGGGATTTCACCCCCTCCATCTAAAAAACAATATTCTTAATATCATCCTTATTGAAGGGGCTAGTCAGGAATGAGTTGTGGTAAACAGAGACCAATGAAGGAATATTATGAAGAAGATGAGAAGCTTTCTCCACATCCATCATTTCAGTAATGCCAATGAGATTTATGAAATAATTGATTGCTTCCTCATGAATCTCCATAATGTTGCTAGTGAGGGATCCATTTTCTTTTAGGATTCCTTTGATTTTGTTATGGCTTCGATGTCTTAGAGTTGTAAAGTGAAATAATTTGGTCTTACGATCCCCTTTATTAAGCCAGAGGGCTTGGGATTTCTACCTCCAAAACGGTTCTTCACAAGTCGAGATGTTGTGGTAGTCATAGAGGATATTTTTTCTGTCTCTAATTTCTTGTGAGAACTGCCATCCATTTGCCAATTCCTCAATCTCAGAAAGTTGTTTCAACTTAGAATTTCTCTGAAATAAATTTTCAAAAACCTGCTTCTTCTAGCCTTTCAAATTAAATTTAATAAAATTTAACCTTCTTGGCAACTTGGGAAACAAGAGGGCTTGAGAATTGTGTTTCCCACCAGGCCTTAATGCATTGCTCCAGACCAACATTGCTACGCAACATGGCCTCAAATATAAAAGGGCTAAAGAATCTTCTTCTATCTGATAGAGCATCAAAACTCAAATGGTTGTGGTTCTAGTTAGCTTTAGGAAGAGTTGATAAAGTAGCATTCCCAAAATTGATCAATCCATCTTAAGAAAAAAGAAATCTATCAAGTCTGATTTGGATAAGTTGATTGCCTAGTCTTCTATTGCTCCAAGTGACTTTGACTCCTCTGAGGTTAGTATCCATCAACCCATTCTATGATATAGATTGCTCAAAGTTTTACATGCTCTCTAACTAGCTGAGGATACCACCTTTTTTGTTAGAGGGAAGAGAGGAGTATTGAAGTCTTCCACAATGACCCAGGCCAGATTATGGAAGACTTTGCTCATTGAAGTAAGGTCTTTGTAGAGTTGTCTTCTCCCTAACTAGGTATTTGGAGCATAAACATTGGTTAGAACCTAACTAACCTTAGTTACTTTGCAATTAAAGAGAACATTAATTAACTTGTTAGAGGTTAAAAGAACCTTACCATCAACCAAGTTTCCATTCCACAGACACAGGTGGCCCCTAAAGGCTCCTTTCACTGCACTTGCAACATATTAAGCTTTTTTCCAAACACTTCTTTTGACTCTTTCTAAATTTTGATCACTCAATTTAGTTTCTTACAATAACATGATTTGGGGATTTAGGTCTTTCCTAAGAGAAAGGACAAAACAATGCTTGGAGGCAGCATTAAGCCGTCTAATATTCCATGATATAATTTTCATTTCTTGGATTTGGATGAAGGTTTTTTAGTACCCAATATTAGGGTCAACTGATTTCCATTGGCCAATTCTTTGGTCGTTTCTCTCTCTAATTTCATTATGGGTGGGTCTACCCTTGGGTTTGTCCTTCCCCATAGCTACTTGATTCTTTATTGAACTTCTAGAGGACTTGCTTGAGCTCCCAAGGTCCTTTCTCATTACTTGGAAATTAGGTGGAGTTCCTTGATTATCGGTTGGAATAGTTGGTTCAAAGAGGGGTTTAGATTCACTTTGTTTTCCTCTAAGGAGGCATTATTCTCAAGAACCTTTTCTTCATTTGGAGCAACATGATCACTATCATCATGGGGGTAGCTAAGCAATCAAAGTGATTTTGGGTAACAACAACAAAACAATCAAAAGGATGGTGATCACAAATCTTACTTACTTGTAAATTGGTTTCCTCAATCTCTCCTTCCTATATTTCATAGGACGGTCGAGGAGGATCCACTTGGTATGCTTTATTCTTTTCTTCATTCAATTTTCTAGAAGCTCCTTCCTTATTACCAAGATCCTTATTCTGCTACCAACAAGGAGGGGAGATTTTCCTTTGAGGGCAATCCCTACTCAGATTCCCTATCTTTAAATAGGAACTACTTTTACGAGAAGATTATCATATTCTAGAGCTTGAATCCAAGATCCAAACATGGAGACCAGTTCGATGGATTTCAAAGGGACTTGCTCCATATCCATGTTGATTCATATTCTAGAATGAATAAGTTAGGACCTAACACTGGTATGTAGATCAATAGCCACAAGCTGACCCAGACGATGACCTATCCCAACAAAAATATCTTCATGCCAAAAGTGCAATGGCAACCCTGAGAGCCTAACCCAAACTGAGACTTGATTGATGTTTTGGGTGTGTAGATTAAAATTAGACCACCGCTTAAGAAACAAATCTCGATGGCCAAAAAATCATGGCCCTTGTTGAAGAATCCGCTCAACATCCTCCTCTAAGCATAAGCGAATTAGGAATTTTTTTGGGAAAGCCATGATTTCCAGGTCCCTTAAAGGTTTCCATTTGACTTGAGCCCAACGTTGAATTGCATCCATGTTAGGACAAAGACCCAACAACTTGCTTATCAAACTGAGATCCCCCTAGGCTGCAACCATTCTAGAAAGCTCATCCGAAATCACGATCCTATCACCTTCAGGGACTAAAAAATATTACTAACAAGTGCTTTCCCTTTATTCCTCTTCACCACCTTACACCAAGAGGTTCCTGGGTCAAACGAAACAAAACGAGTCCTACCATCCCTGACAATCAAGCCCTGCAACCTTGCTGCAAGCTCCGTTCCCGCCTCGACGTTCAATTCAAAAACTTTATCGCAATATTTCCTGCCCATAACAAAAATCGTGATGGTTGATAAATCGTTCACTTTACCAAAATTCTTACATTAATAAAACAATGTGCTTAATTTGCTTTTAGCAAGCTTTTTATAAATTTCATATTTCGCAATGCAAAATAAAAATTTAAGAGTCAATTGAAGAGAAATATAGAGTTCATATTATTTGCCATTCAATACTAAACATCAAATATATAATTTAATCTATTGTAAAACTTCATTAAAAAAATAATTTTCTCAATCTACATGTTTAGAGTTGTTAAATGACCATATCTCATTCTGTCATGGTGGTTTTGATAACAAGATGACAAAAAGTATAATTTTCATCAAAGATACATTCTTGTGCACTTGTTCACTAAATTAGATTAGTTTTTATATTATTGTTAAGGATCTATAATTTTCATCAAAAATTCTATCCGAGACTTTTCAAAAGACGTGGATTATAAGACTTGCTCGAGATATTGTTCTATTTAAATCCATTAGCTTAGGCTTGACATATCTACAATGAGAAGTGGACTGAGGGATAATTGTCTTTATTTGGAGGATTATAATCCAGCTAAATTCTTAATTCTTAAGAGTTCGAGGATTATAATCCCAGAAATAAATTTGATATGACTGGTATTTGAAAGCAAAGAACACCTTGGAGACAAACTATATGCGACAAACCAAAGGCATTGAGTTTTTTAAACAGAGATCTAAATTCAATTATACCCAACTATCGGTAATGGATTGCCTGGATGACCCATCACCAAATACGGAACGAAGCTCTTCGGCTCTTGTCTTAAACGATTTACTTTTTAACATTGGTGGGCCAGAACATAGACAGACGACACTCACATATATAAATATATTTGTTTTCGTCTGGGACGTGGGGCCCACAAAGATAAATATATTTGTTTTCGTCTGGGACGTGGGGCCCACAAAGAGATAAACTGCAAACTGCACAATGTTTGTACGAACAGATAGACTTGGTGCCATGGTGGGCGCGGCGCCCACAGCAAAAATATCACGCGACTCCAATTCCGTTACCTTGTTTCCTTCCATATTGGAAAATTGCCTCCGCCACTGGTATTTGATCTCAGGTTTTCTGAAGGCCTAATCCTTCATATTGGTCTCTACCCTGTGTTTGGATAGTCCATTACACAACACAAAACATATCCGATAGATCGATATTCTCTGATTTTCAAAAACATATATCATTTGCGAAGGAAAAGAAATGAGTTCAAATGCATTCATCGCAGCGAGCATTGGTTCGATGGAGGTATTGAGGGAGCAAGGCATCAAGTTGAATCGTCTTCACAAATTTGATGGCTAAGCTGTCGTTTGGTGCTGCCGCTGCTTCTTTTGTAGCCCTTCGAACATCATCGTCTTTGTCCAAAGTTGATGCAGAGCATAATGTTGTGAACAGCTGCAAAACGGAGATAATGAGGAATTTATTCACCATACCAATTTATTCTACCAAATTTTATGGAATATTTTTAGAGCCTACTTTATTTTTTATTTTTTATTTTTCCTATATAGACACATTTAACTAAATTATTATAAAGTGACTTAACTTTATGATTCAGTTTTCTTTACCTTCTTTGTTGCCATAAAATTTATTAGTATTTCATTCCTTAGTTTATGAGAGCCCAATTAATAGTGGTATTATGAATCCCAATTTTAGTAATAACCAAACAATGTAATTCACAAAATGTAAACCACTTTTATTCAAGGAATTTTACTTTCAACATTACTTTTTAATTTCTACAATGATACGAAGTTTCTCTTCAATTCTCAACGAGAGATTGATTAAATGTATTTGTCTTAGCTAGTGGTTTTGGAGACAATTAGTTTAGCATCTATTTTTTTTAACTTATTTATATGTACTTTTATGTAATAACTCAACACATGTATATATTTTCTCATTTAATAATAAATTTATTTATAAATAAAGATTTATTATAATTATAAAAAAATCATAACAAAATAAAAGATAAAGAATGTATTTTTTACTATTTTAACGATATTTTATTTAAGGTTAGAAAGACGGGGTTTTGGAAGGGACCCCAAACCTTTTTCAACAACCATACGAAATCTTTGAGAGAAGTCCAAAAAAGCACAAAGGTACACAACCCAAACGGATCATGCCTTTACCGCTAACAAGCTTAGGCTTAAAACTAACAGGCTTAGGCTTAAAACTAACACAGATAAGACAACAACAAAGAATCAAATAGGGAAGACAACCTGCCAAAAGAAAAGGGAAATCAACCAAAAATAAGAAGACCAAAAGCTAGGAAGCTCAATCTATACCTCTAGTCCGTTTCTTAGAATACTCCAACTCCAAATTGGAACACAAGTCTTCCATCTTCTTCTTAACATCCACTAGGTAGGCATCCCCTTCCTTATCATTTGTAAATTAAGCTAAGATATACATACAATCCCACTATCATCATTAGGAATTGAAATCTCGAGCCTTGGAGGTTGAGATATCAAACCCTTTCATAGAAATGATTGGGCCGTCAAAAATTATGGGAATGGGAAAATTTATAAGAAAAATCCATCCACGACTTCTAAAAAGGAACAAGAAATCTGCTTCCACTTTATAGCAACACCCCTGCTCGTAGGGTCATGTAAACGACATATCCAACTCGTCAAAAAATAATGGGAGAAGATTTGATTATGGGGCTTCCACCTTAAAAGAGAAATCAACTAAGTCTTTAGAGACCTTCCACCAAATTGGTTGAATTTGTGAATCCTTTTCTTAACGAATATTAACGTAGGCCTCTAACATTGACTTCATTTGGGGATAAAAATAACACTCCCAAGTCGAATCCAGGACATTCAACTTCTCCCTAAAACCAGAGCCCCATCGATGGAGCCAAACAACATTAGGAGAACTAGGAGGGAGACCCAAATCACACCTTTAACATTCCAATATGGCATCCTTGTCAGGGAAAGAGATTTTCTTTCTAACATCCTCCTCAAGAGCAGGAGAAAATCTTGTTCCCAAACTGTGAGTTCATTTTAGAGAATGCCAATGTTGGCCATTAAATGTGCAACTAAATTCCCTTCTCTAAAAACATGGGTCACTTGGGAGCTAGAAAACTCCTGAATAAACCCCCTCATCGAAGTCATCATATCTTCTATGGTCCAACCCGGTTTCTAAAGCCCCTTAGAACTATTAATAATATTGAGAGAATCACCTTATATTACAATTTTATTGAAATTCAGTCTCTTCAAAAGAAGAATTCTTTGAAATAAGGTCCAAGCTTCTGCAAAGTGATTGGTTTACACTCCTAGAGCTTCGATAAAGGATAAAATTAATTTTCCATTCTAGTCTCTAATCACTCCCCTAGCCCCAATCCTACCTAGATTACCTTTCACAACTCCATCAAAGATTAACTTAGCCCATCCATATGGGGGGCTTTCTATCTGGTATGAGAAAGGCAAGAGAGAGTAACCTTTTCTTAGCAATCCAAAGCCTTGGAAATTCCCCATTGATCTACAATACCTGATTCCTCTTTGTCTTCTCTAAACTCTTTGAAATCTATACTTTGAAAATTTTCAACTAGGGCAACACTGATTTAGACTTCAATAAAGTAACAATCCTTTTTTTTTATCATTGAAGGCCCTTCTATTTCTTTCCTTCTATAGACCCCATATGAAGTGGGAGAGACTAAAAAAATAGATAGTTTGTAATCTTGGGCTCCGAAAGGGGGAAGCCCATTGGATGCAAAGTTCAACCATGTTCTTTGGTAAAACCTAAGAAATATTAAACTTATCGAAGATCTTAGAGAGGACTTCCAATGAAAAGGGTATTCAAGATACAGGTGTTGAACACTTTCTAAGTTCTTCTTACACAAGTAGCACCTATTGGGAGTAACCAACTCCCTCTTGTGAAGGTTATCAATTGTAAGGATATTATTTTGAACATAAAGCCAATAGAAGAAGTTGGTTTTTGGAGTAAGAAATTTAATCTAGATTTTGGACATTGATAATCAACCCCCCTTTCACCTTCCAATAACTAATAAGCAAATTTAACTATAAATTGCCCACTTTTTTTCATTTTCCAAAAAAGGGAATCCACCTCTCTATTTGCATTTAGAATCTTAAATCTTAGCATTTTATTGAGTTCTTCCATAGCTTCTCTTCCCCTCTGGTCCAAGCTTGCAAGATGAATGGACTTCCATATTTTCCCATTCTCATCCTCCAGAATGAATTTTGAGACCATATTACCATAGAAATGGGATAGAATGGGTTTAAGGGGGGCTAAATTTTGATTTTCAATCAGGGGAGATTGTTGGACCCAATAGTCCTTCCAAAAATCAATCTTCCTTCCATCCCCAACCTTCCATCTAGCTCCTCTCATGAGAAGGGTTTTGGATTTGTGTAGATGATTCCAAAGATAAGATCCTTGAGGGGGATTTAACTCTTCCACAAGATTATTTTTATTACTAAGGTATTTGGCTTTGAGGATCTTAGACCAACCTGAGTTGCATTAGTGAGAAATTTTTAGTCAATTATGGCCATTAATGCCTTATTCATCATGTTCAATTTCCTAAGACCCAAGCCTCCCACCTCCTTACCAGAACAAACCTAGTTTTAAACCACAAGAGCCAACCTCCTCTTTTCCTCCATACCAGACCAAAGAAAATCCTTTTGGATATACTCAATAATTACACAGATTTTAGAGGGTATTTTAAATAGAGATAAAAAGTAAATCAAGATGCTTTGGAGAATAGATTTGACTAATAGGGCTTTCCTAGATTGGTTGAGAAGGTATCCTTTCCACCCTTCTAGTTTCCTTTTAATTCTTTTCACCATAGGATCCCAGAGTGAAGGCTTCATACATCATTTAAAGAAATGCATCCCTAAGTAAGTGGCAAAAAACTCCCCAATTTCACAATCCAAAATTCTGGTAATTTTGCCTTACCTTCTTGTATGAGTATTAAATAAGTAGACTTTTCTCTTCAAAAAAATAATCTTTTGCCCTGTAGCTTTCTCATATCTATTTAGAAGAAATTTGATCTTTTACTTGGGGATAGAGACAAAGATGGCTAAGACTGTGTCATCCACAAACTGTTTATGAGAAATTGATTGAATGGAAGTGGCAAGCCTGATGCCAACAATAGCACTAACAACCATGGATGTTGAGATAGCTCTACCAAGAGCTCCTTCTCTGATAATGAAAAGGCGTGGGGAAAGGAGGTACCCTTGCCTTAAACCCCTGTGACTGGGAAAGTAGCTCGCAATAGCTGTTAGAAATAGATTAATATTCCATCATTTGGGTCATGTAAATGTATATTCCAAGGTACATACTTAGGACATTAGATTACTTTAGGAGGAAGTTATCTAGTTAATTCATGCAGTGTAATAAATGCACAAGTGTCAATGTACAAGTCGTATATGTGTAAGTTGTCCCTTGCACAACTAGGTAGAGTGTTGGCCAAGTAACCTATTTTACCTATATAAGGAAGACCTCATTGTTAGATAGATATAGAGAGTCGGGGACATAGTAGCTTAGAGCATCTTTGTAGGTAGTAGTGCAGTTCAGTGTGGATCACCATCCAGTGGTGATGGGTGCAATGTAGTTCAATATATTTATTAATGGAGTGTTCATTTCCTCCATAGCTACATTGTATTCATTTATATCATTTCTATTTATTGCATGTCTCAATCATCTAGTAGATTTACTTTCTTTCATATTATTATGCATCTTGTGATTGCTATCTCCTAGTTATCATTATATCAAAAGCTAACAACAACTTCATTCACCAAAATAAAGAACATTGCAGAAGAGATAGTTATTGGTCAACCTGACCTAGTTTGGATGAAATACAAACTTAGAACTTGAAGAAGGAAGTCCCACAAGACTCTATCATACACTTTATTCATAATAAGCTTCAAAAGAAGACCAGTAGAGCCACTTTTATCAATAGAATGGATCACCTCATGGACAATGATGATACCATACAAACTTTTTCTTCCCAAGATAAACCCCCCTTGGTTATAGTCAATGATGAAAGGCAAAATGACTTTAAGCTTGTTAGCCATAACCTTGGTGAATATTTTGTAAAGAGTGTTACATAATCTAATTGAGTGAAAGTATTTAAATTCCTTGGCCCCAACCAATTTTTGAATGAGCGCTAAGAAGGTGGAGTTAGTATCCCAAGGGATAAAGTAAGTTCTTTGGACCTCAGAGATAACAACACATACCAATTTTCCCACAATATGCCAAAATGTTTGGAAGAAAATATAGGGAAAGCCATAAGGACCAGGGGATTTCACCCCCTACATATGAAAAACAACATTCTTAATCTCATCCTCCTTGAAGGGGCGAATCAATAATGAGTTGTGGTCAGTAGAGACTAGTGAAGGAATGCTGTGAAGAAGACAAGAAGCTTCCTCCACATCCATCCTTTCAGCAATGCCAATGAGATTTTTAAAATAATTGATCACTTCCTCTCAAATATCCACAATGTTGTCAATGAGGGATCCATTTTATTTTAGGATTCCTTTGATTTTGTTATGGCTTCGATGTCTCAGAGTTGTAACATGAAATAATTTGGTCTTACAATCCCCTTCCTTAAGCCAGAGGACTTGGGATTTTTACCTCTAAAATATTTCTTCACAAGTTAGGATGTTGTGGTAGTCATAGAGGATAATTCTTTCATTGTCTCTAATTTCTTGCGAGAATTACCCTCCATTTGTCAATTCCTCAATCTCAAAAAGCTATTGTTTCAACTTAGACTTTATTTGAAATAAATTTCTAAGAACTTGCTTATTCCAGTCTTTCAGATAAAATTGACCTTCTTGGCAACTTGGAAAACAAGAGAGTTTGAGAATTTTGTTTCCACCAAGCCTTAATGCATTGCTTCAAACCAACATTGTTACGCCACATGACCTTAAATATAAAGGGGTTAAATAATCTTCTTCCATATTATAGAGCATCAAAAACCAAAGAGTTGTGGTCTGAGCCAACTTTAGGAAGAGGCAATAAAGTAGCATTCCCAAAATTTATCAATCCCTCTTGAGAAACAAGAAATATATAAATTCTAATTTGGAGAAGTTGATGTCCTAGCCTTCTATTGCTCCAAGTGAATCTGACTCTTCTAAGGTTAGTATCCATCAAACCATTCTTTGATACAATGCTCAAAGTTGTACATGCTCTCTAACCAGCTAGGGATACCACGTTCTTTATCATATTGGAAGAGAGGAGTATTGAAGTCTCTCGTAATGACCTAGGCCAGATTATGGAAGACATTGCTCATTGAAGTAAGGCCTTTCTAGAGTTATTTTCTTCCTAAATAGGTATTTGGAGCATAAACATTGGTTAGAACCCATCTAACCTTAGTTACTTTGCAATTAAAGAGAACACTAATTAACCTGTCAAAGGTTAAAATAACTTTCCCATCAATCTTGTTTCCATTCCAAAGATACAGGAGGCCCCTAGAGGCTCATTTCACTACACTGAAAACATATTAAGCTTCTTTCCAAAAACTTTTTCTAAGTCAATCTAATCTTCTTTTACATACCTTGGCAAAGGTATTTCAATGGTTGTAGTAGACACATCATAAGCACTTTTTTCTCTAGGTTCTTCAACTGTATACCATCCTGCATTGGGATCCCTTACCTCTTCCATATCCTGGATTTACCTCTCTTCATCAA
Source organism: Wollemia nobilis (assembly GCA_028583015.1). Lineage (NCBI taxonomy): Eukaryota > Viridiplantae > Streptophyta > Pinopsida > Araucariales > Araucariaceae > Wollemia > Wollemia nobilis. Next base: position 48,024 of record JAQPPZ010004465.1, read on the forward strand.
GATAAAATTGTACAATTTGTTCTACTCGAACCAAAGTGAGACTTTTATGAATATCTAAAGAAGGTCCCATTTCAAGTCCGGGCTTTGTATGTCTTAGGGAGCTTGGAGGAGAAGTAATTTTGATTTGATGTCCTCTGAGAAAATTAGGCAATCCTCCTGCCTCTTGGATATTTTTATGCACTTTTGAGGATATTTTGTGTTCTTCCTTGTATATGAATATACTTGTGGGGATCACTTGAGGTAGATTTACTACAAGCTCAAGCCTTTGCTTTAGAGCCATTAATAATTTAGCGAGCTCGAGGGGAGTTGCTTGAACTTGTGCAAAGAAAACAATAACTATCTCCTTTCCCTTTGCTACGTCTTCCATAATATTAGGAACATGATGAATAGTTAATTGTTCTTCTGATTGAGGTGTAGTTGAGTCATTTCTCATCAATGTCCACTTGATCAGGCTCTCGGTCTATGATTTCTAAGATAGGATCTTGTAGGTCTTTAGGGATGATAGTGGGAATTAGTGGGGTAGCTGAATCTACTATAGCACTTATCAATAATCTCAAATCACTAGGGTAGTTGGCCACCATTTCTATTTGTGTATGGGACCTATCTCTAATCTTCTAGACCAATTCTAGTGATTCTCTTCTTTTGATTATTGCCTGCATTGCATAGTCAAAGGGATCTGTTATGTGAGTGACTTGAGAAAAGCTTAACTTCTTTATTGATTCATGATAATGTCCAGTAGGGTCATAGGGCCTCTAAGTGATCTCAAAAAATCCATGTTTCAAATAGCCTTTAAAATGCTAAAATAAGGGTTATGATTAAGGGGTCGACCCCAAAATCTATTTATAAAATCAAGACGAATTGTCTCAAAATCCTGATGAATTATGTCCAAGGATACATGGCGAATTGCATTTATTTTTCACCAAAAATTTTCAAATCATGGTGATTTTTCTGTGTTGGGGGCTATGAATATCAGTTTGTAAATTCTAGGAATGTACGAAAAACTTAAAGGCTTTATGTCGACATGAAAGGCTTTAAGCCTTTATGTTTTATGACGATCGGTTTGACACGATTGGCTGCAGATATTATGGTCAAAAAATATTGATCAATTATAGACATGTCGATCGAGGAAACGATTGGTAGAAGATATGTCGATGTATTGCAACAATGGTGATCGATTGCATCTATATCGATCGGTTGTAACTATGCCGATGTGTTGTAATAATGACGATCAGTTACATTTATACCGATCGATTTGCAACTATGCCGATGTGTTTTAACCATACCAATCAATTATAGGAATGTCGAATGATTCCAGGTACGATGATCGACTGTAGACATGATGATTGGCTATAGACATGATGATCAACTATGTCTATGTTGATCGAATGCATCTATACTGATTGGTTGCAACTATATCGATCAACTACAGGTATGATAATCAGGTGTAGATATGTCGATGTGTTGCAACCATACCTATCGATTGTAGGAATGCCGATTTGCTGCAAGTATGAGGATCGGTTGTAGATATGCCAATGTGTTGCAACAATAAGGATGTGCTACAACCATACCAATTAGTTGCATATATACGATCGATTGCAACTATGATGATCGGATGCAAGAATGACGATCGACTGCAGGAATATCGATCAATTGTAAAAATGGCAATCGATTACAATAATGTCAATCGGTTGCAGTAAAGATGATCGGTTGAAACAATATCGATCGGTTGCACTAATGTTGATCGAGTGCAGTAAAGTTGATCGGTTTCACCAATGTTGATTAGTTGTAGAGCACCCAGTTGGTTGCAGCACACCTGATCGTTTGCATTGACGATGTGGTGCATCTGTGACACGTGTCAACTATCCGTGAAACGATTGATGCAGATACCACGTGTCAACCATCCATGAGATGATTGCATGCAGACTAGTTTATATAAAGGGATAAACAATCATTTTTTTGCCTCTATCATAGTTTTAACCCTTTTCCTCCCGTTTTAACGAAGCTTTAATCGTCTTCCTCCCGTTTTAACTTAGTTTTAACTATTTACCTAAAGTATTAAAGGAGTTTTAACCCTTTTCCTCCTGTTTGAACCCTATTTCATCAAGTTTTGAATACCTTCCACCGTATCTTCAGAGAATTTGATCCATATTCTCTCGTACACAATGAAATAACCCTATGGCATACCCTATCACCCCTGGAATATCAAAAATTAATTTTAAAAATCTTGTTTACCGCCTGATTTTTGAAATTTTATCAACACCGAGTTATGACATGTCATGGGTAGCAGACTCTGGTATTCAAGGTGTAGTTTCGATGTCGTAGTTCGACTCGAACACTAAACTTCTGGAGAATATAATTACAGGTTACAGTATTGATTCGAGCAAGGTAAATGTTGTCATTGACAACAAAAACATCATTTTTTCTTTCACAGCCTCTGACGTTGCCAAATTAACAGTATTACCCCACGTCAGTTGTGAGCCAATCACATCCAAATACGCATTAACTGATGATGATAAACTCTACCTGGAGACCAACTTCTAAGTGCAGCCGAAATATTTTCAAGGTATAACTATTTTTTTTATATAATTGAATTTAAATTCTAGTCACTAGTGTATGAAATTACTGATTTTATTTTTTTATAGTTACGACAACCAATTCTAGGAGTTTGACTGTACCAAATATTGAGAATAAATTTCTTTGGACATGTTACGAATTCTTCCTTGCTAGACTCATTCTGCAAGGAAGACCGACATAAATTTTTATGTGGGCCTTAACATATTTGGTTTGTTGTGTTGCACACCAACAATTTGACTGGTCCACCTATGTCTCACATCAGATCAAAATGGATATCCAGAACGTGATAACCCATGCTTCACCTTCATCGACAATAAGCACATGCAATTAAATTTTTGATTTTTTTATGAATATTTTTATCATTTGCAGAACACTCAAGTACTAACTTCTTGGCACTCAACCCTAGCCAATGCAGCCATGACATAATAGCAGGTTCAAGTAATTTTTAGTTAATATTGAAGTAAAATTTGTAATTTTTCATATGTTTGTCTTTTTTATAATTTTGACATTTTATACAAAACATAGAAAAGGGCATCCTCTTCCTCTTCAAAGCGGGATGCTGCTTTCAGAGGTTATAATCCAGAGGAATCAAGAGACTCCAAAACACCTACAGAGGAAACAACGCCACCCCTAAGAAGAAGATCAACAAGGAAACGTATAAGATCTAGTTCTCCTGATCCTAAGCAACCTCCACCTATGGCTGCACGTACACTATCAACAAGCATAGTTACGTAAGAGGTCTCATATTTGGGAAGTAAGTTTTACTAACTACCGAAACAAAATTTGTTACAAAATTTTTACTATTTTTTATTAAATTTTAATTTGTGTTTTTAGATGTATGGCGCGCCCACATTCCATTTGCATCTACCCCTACGCAAGATGTCTATTCTTCTGTCGATAAGTGTTATAACCAATTTTCATAATCTACCTTCACAAATTTTGTAACTAATTTTTATTTTCATGTTTTAAGTTCCTATACAACAATTCCGTCATAAAAATCAATAATCGATGCCACCCCCTCCTCCACCTCGCCAACCTCATATGTGAGGTCAATGCTTCCCAGTTGGAAAACACATTCTTCCATCTAGGCCACAGAGAGAAGCAACAAAGCAATTTTCAAAGAAAGAAGCATCAAAGACATTTTTAGGATTCAAACGCATTTCTCTTGGTAATTTTAATTTTATTGGTGTACCGAAAGCTTTTGGTGTTGGGTTGGATGAAGTTCCACTTGATCAAGATTTATTTTTGCAAGGCAACACACCCACTACTTTTCAAGTATCATAACTGCTTCGAGATAATCCAAATGAAGGAGCAGAATGCTCAAGCAAATCTCCTCCTAGGGAAACCAACACCCCTCATGCTCATCTTCAACCAGAGGATGAAAGATTAAATATTTTTGAAAAATATTTAGTTATGACAACGTTGAAGCAACCATTAAGGATTTACTACTTCCAGATATAATAGAAATGAAAAAATGAGAGTATCAGGCCAAAGTATTGATAAAGGAAATTAATGCCCGATTCAATAATTTTTCAAAAAGAGAAAACATTTTTTTTGTTGTTGAAAATGAACCTAAAAAGATGGAGGTTCTACTACAACAAGTAAAATCTGGCATTGTGAAGGTTAATACATCTTAAACAGATGAAACTTTAATGTTTATGTTGAACATATTGGAGAACATAAACAATGAGGCCCAAATTTATTATAATGAATGGACGTGTGATAAGAAAAAGGTTGTTGTTGTTGTAGCTACAAAGAATGTTGTTGAGGTTTGACTTATGTGTTCAAAAACAAATTGTTCTCTTTTTTCAAATGTAAATATCTGCTGACTAATTATTTTTCCTTTTTGCAGGTAAAGTATGATAATCTCAAGAAGCAGGTTCAAAACCTGCAAGACTATCTCAGGATGGCAAAGGAGTTCTTAAATGCTTCTATGGCTATGAAAAAGAGCTTAGGAAGTAGTTTGACAAAACAATGTTTTGCGGAGAATCATTATCCGAAACGGATTGGATCTTGATGTTCTGCTAAAGGAGAAGGGTAAAGAAGTTCATGGACCAATATCTGAAGATGTTGGGAAAGAGGAAAACACCCTGCTTGAAGGATTGGAAAGTGTTGAGAAGATCCTTGTCTATTATGGAGCAATTGAGAGTACTATTACCCAGCCCGAGGGAGGAGTCGTTGGAATGCAGAATGTGGAAGTCATGGAAGTAGTGGAAGAGGAAAAATGAGTGGAATAGGGAAAAGATGAGGGAGGAGCTGTTGGAATGCAGAATATAGAAGTGATGGAAAAGTAAAAAGGAGTGGTGGAACAGGGAAAAGATGTTGAAGCATGAAACTGAATTTTAAATTTTGATATTTCAAAATGACTATGAATATCTGAAGAAGGTCCCTTTTCAAGTCTAGGCTTTGTATGTCTTAGGGAGCTTGGAGGAGAAGTAATTTTGATTTGATGTCCTTTGAGAAAATTAGGCAATCCTCCTGCCTCTTGGATATTTTTATGCACTTTTGAGGATATTTTGTGTTCTTCCTTGTATATGAATATACTTATGGGGATCACTTGAGGTAGATTCACTACAAGCTCAAACATTTGCTTTAGAGCCATTAATAATTTAGCGAGCTTGAGGGGTGTTGCTTGAACTTGTGCAAAGAAAACAATAACTATCTCCTTTCCCTTTGCTACGTCTTCCATAATGTTAGGAACATGCTGAATAGTTAATTGTTCTTCTGATTGAGGTGTAGTTGAGTCAGTTCTCATCAATGTCCACTTGATCAGGCTCTCGGTCTATGATTTCTAAGATAGGATCTTGTAGGTCTTTAGGGAGAATAGTGGGAATTAGTGGGGTAGTTGAATCTACTATAGCACTTATCAATAATCTCAAATCACTAGGGTATTTGCCCACCATTTCTATTCGTGTATGGGACCTATCTCTAATCTTCTAGACCAATTCTAGTGATTCTCTTCTTTTTATTGTTGTCTGCATTGCATCTTCAAAGGGATTTGTTATGTGAGTGACTTGAGAAAAACTTAACTTCTTTATTGATTCATGATAATGTTCAGTAGGATCATAGGGCCTCTAAGTGATCTGAAAAAATCCATAGGAATCCATGTTTCTAATAGCCTTTAAAAGGCTAAAATCAGGGTTATGAATAAGGGGTCGACCCCAAAATATATTTATAAAATCAAGGCCAATTGTCTCAAAATCCCGATGAATTATGTCTAAGGATACATGGCGAATTGCATTCATTTTTCACCAAAAATTTTCAAATCGTGGTGAATTTTTCTATGTTGGGGGCTATGAATATCGGTTTGCAAATTCTAGGAATGTACGACAAACTTAAAGGCTTTAGGTCGACATGAAAGGATTTAAGCCTTTATGCTTTATGAAGTTCGGTCTGACACAATTGGCTGCAGATATGGTGGTCAAAAAATATTGATCGAATATAGACATGTCGATCGGGAAAAATGATTGGGAGAAGATATGTCGATGTATTGCAACAATGGAGATCGATTGCATCTATATCGATCAGTTGCAACTATGCCGATGTGTTGTAATAATGACGATCAGTTGCATTTATGCCGATAGATTTATGACTATGCCGATGTGTTTCAACCATACCAATCAATTGTAGGAATGTCGATCGATTACAGGTATGATGATCAGCTGCAGATATGATGATCAACTGCACACATGATGATCAACTGCGTCTATGCTGATCGACTGCATCTATACTAATTGGTTGCAACTATACCGATCGACTACAGGTATGACGATCAAATGCAGATATGTCGATGTGTTGTAACCATACCGATCAGTTGTAGGAATGTCGATCTGCTGCAAGCATGATGATCGATTGTAGATATGCCAATGTCTTGCAACAATAACGATGTGCTACAACCATACCAATTAGTTGCATATATATGATTGATTGTAACTATGATGATCGGCTGCAAGAATGATGATCGACTGCAGGAATATCGATCGATTATAAAAATGGCAATCGATTACAATAATGTCAATCGGTTGCAATAAAGATGATCGGTTACAACAATATCGATCGATTGCACTAATGTCGATCGGGTGCAGTAAAGTCGATCGGTTGCACCAATGTTGATTAGTTGTAGAGCACCCAGTTGGTTGCAACACACCTGATCATTTGCATTGACGATGCAATGCATTTGTGACACGTGTCAACTATCCATGAAATGATTACATGCAGATACCACGTGTCAACCATACATGAGATGATTGCATGCAGACTAGTTTATATAAAGGGATAAACAATCATTTTTTGTCTTTTCTATCATAGTTTTAACCCTTTTCCTCCCGTTTTAACAAAGATTTAACCCTCTTCCTCTCGTTTTAACTTAGTTTTAATCATTTACCTTAAATTTTAAGGGAGTTTTAACCCTTTTCCTCCTGTTTGAACCCTATTTCATCAAGTTTTGAATACCTTCCATCGTATCTTCAGAGAATTTGATCCATATTCTCTCGTACACAATGAAATAATCCTATAGCATCCTCTATCACCCCTGGAATATCAAAATTTAATTTTAAAAACGTTGTTTGCCCTCTGATTTTTGAAATTTTATCAACACCGAGTTACGACTTGTCATGGGGAACAGACTCTGGTCTTCGGGGTCTAGTTTCGATGTCGTAGTTTGACATGAACACTAAACTACTGGAGAAGATAATTACAGGTTACAATATTGATTCGAGCAAGGTAAATGTTGTCATTGACAACAAAAACATTGTTTTTCTTTCACAGCCTCTGACGTTGCCAAATTGACAGTATTGTCCCACGTCGATTGTGAGCCAATCACATCCAAAAACGCATTAACTGATGATGACAAACTCTACCTGGAGACCAACTTCAAAGTGCAGCCAAAATATTTTCAAGGTATAACTATTTTTTTTATTTAATTGAATTTAAATTCTAGTCACTAGTGTCTACAATTACTTATTTTATTTTTTTTACAGTTACGACAACCAAGTCTAGGAGGGGTTTGATTGTACCAAATATTGAGAATAAATTTCTTTGGACATGCTACGAATTCTTCCTTTCTGGACTTGTTCTACAAGGAAGACCGACATAAATTTTGATGTGGACCTTAGCATATTTGGTTTGTTGTGTTGCACACCAATAATTTGACTGGTCCACCTATGTCTCACATTGGATCAAAATGGATATCCAGAATGTGATAACCCACGCTTCACCTTCACCGACAATAAGCACATGCAAGTATATTTTTGCTTTTTTTATGAATATTTTTATCATTTGCATAACACTCAAGTACTAACTTCTTGGCACTCAACCCTAGCCAATGCAACCATGACATAATAGCAGGTTCAAGTAATTTTTAGTTAATATTGAAGTAAAATTTGTAATTTTTCATATGTTTGTCTTTTTTATAATTTTGACATTTTATACAAAACATAGAAAAGGGCATCATCTTCCTCTTCAAAGCGGGATGCTGCTTTCAGAGGTTATAATCCAGAGGAATCAAGAGACTCCAAAACACCTGTAGAGGAAACAATGCCACCTCTAAGAAGAAGATCAACAAGGAAACATATAAGATATAGTTCTCCTGATCCTTGACAACCTCTACATATGGCTGCACGTCCACTATCAATAGGCGTAGTTACGCAAGAGGTCTCATCTTTGGGAAGTAAGTTTTACTGACTACCGAAACAAAATTTGTTACAAAATTTTTACTATTTTTTATTAAATTCTATTTTGTGTTTTCAGATGTATGACGCTCCCACATTCCATTTGCATCTGCACCTATGCAAGATGTCTATTCTTCTGTCGATAAGTGTTATAACCAAATTTGTAACAAATTTTCATAATCTACCTTCACAAATTTTGTAACTAATTTTTATTTTGATGTTTTAAGTTCCTATACAACAATTCCATCATCAAAATCAATAATCGATGCCACCCCATCCTCCACCACGCCAACCTCATATGTGAAGTCAATGCTTCCCAGTTGGAAAACACATTCTTCCATCTAGGCCACAAAGAGAAGCAACAAAGCAATTTTCAGAGAAAGAAGCATTAAAGACCTTTTTAGGATTCAAATGTATTTATCTTGGTAATTTTAATTTTATTGGTGTACCGAAAGCTTTTGGTGTTGGATTGGATGATGTTCCACTTGATCAAGATTTCTTTTTGGAAGGCAACACACCCACTACTTTTCAAGTATCAGAACTACTTTGAGATAATCCAAATGAAGGAGCAGAATGTTCAAGCAAATCTCCTCCTAGGGAAACCAACACCCCTCATGCTCATCTTCGACCAGAGGATGAAAGATTAAATATTTTTGAAAAATATTTAGTTCTGAAAACATTGAAGCAACCATTAAGGATTTACTACTTCCAGATATAACAAAAATGAAAAAATGAGAGTATCAGGCCAAAGTGTTGATAAAGGAAATTAATGACCAATTCAATAATTTTTCAAAAAGAGAAAACTTTTTTTTTTTGTTGAAATGAACCTAAAAAGATGGAAGCTCTACTACAACAAGTAAAATCTGTCATTGTGAAGGTTAATACATCTTACGCAGATGAAACTTTAAGGTTTATGTTAAATATATTGGAGAACATAAACAATGAGGCCCAAACTTATTATAATGAATGGACGTGTGATAAGAAAAAGGTTGTTGTTGCTGTAGCTACAAAGAATGTTGTTGAGGTTTGAATTATGTGTTAAAAAAAAAATTGATCTCTTTTTTCAAATGTAAATATCTGTTGACTAATTATTTTTCCTTTTTGTAGGTAAAGTATGATAATATCAAGAAGCAGGTTCAAAACCTGCAAGACTATCTCAGGATGGCAAAGGAGTTCTTAAATGCTTCTATGGCAATGAAAACGAGCTCAAGAAGTAGTTAATCTGACCAATGTGAACTGGTAAGGTTTTGTACATAGGCTAGTTTAAGTATTTGTTTAAAATCAAAAAAATCAGACATGGGTCGACATTTTTTTAGAATACTGTATACAACAACAAACTGCAATTCTTTGAGTCTAATACAGTCTTATTAATTTTTATAAATTGGGCATCGATTGTTCCACCATTATCAATGAGAGTTTGTTGTTGTTTCATTGTTTTTTTGTATTCTAGTACATATCTCACATGCACACATTCTGATGCATCCTTCCACCTATGAAATCTGATAATTGTTCCATCACTTCGTATTTCTTTGATGTAAACTTTTCCACAGTATTTTTCTATTGTGTCTTTCTCATTTTGCAATAAATGATCCTTTCCCAGCTTCCATGTACAAATAATGCATTCACACACATTATGTGTCTCATATCGCTTAATAAAGGGGTATAATCGTGCCCATTTATTTTAAAAATCCCTTTCAATAGTCCATTCGCTTATCTTTTGATGTTTAGATTTTTTACTACAAGATTCCCCTTATGTCTGCATTTTAATTGTATTATCATTTTCTTTTTCGGTTGATGTGTCTAAATTTAACATCTCCTGAAGTGGTTGTTGAATGTCATTATTAGAAAAATTATCATGTGGTCTTATCTCATCTGCTGGAATATCTTCGAGTGAACGCAAATCAGGATCGACAGTGTTTACTGCATTCAATGTTTTGTGTTCTCTATCATTTTTTGATGTAAAAAGTCACTATTTTAAAGAATTAACATAATACAGTTTTACAAAGCATTTAAAAAGAGGTAGATAAGCATATAATCATTTATCTATTAATAAAGAAAGGCTTTATATTTAATAATAATAGAAAAATATAAAAATATTGATGGTAAAAGGTGTTTGTATGTGCATGTTGTGTAGAATCTGTAGATATTGATGTCTCACTACATTTTGATATTTGTGTAAAATATTTCAGAATTGTCTTTTTACAAGAAGATTGGCCTCCCTTATTTCCATATTCAGTAGGTGACATTGTATTTGCAAAGAAAAATCCTTTAGATGTTAAGAAATGAATATGAAATTGAATGAAAATAGCATACAATGTACATCCTTCAAGACAAATCTACGCTGCCCTATAGAATGACATCTAACAGACAAGAAGCAGCATCTAACAAGAAAATGCTCCTAACACAACATGACATGGATACTTATTGACCATAGTTGCAGATAGTGCTTCTACATTGCCTATGAATCATACTCTAAGAGACATGAAGTAGTCTCTAACAAGAAAAATGCTCCTAACACACAACCAAATGACATTGATAATTGTCTACCACAGTTGCCTATAGTGCACCTATCGTGCCTATGAAATTGAAAAAAAAGAACTTTGGAAAAAATAACAATGGAAGAAGAATACTCTACCTATTTTCACAGTCGTGAATCCTCTATAACCGATTGGCCTATGCCGATCGACACACTTCAGCAATGGATCGGCTTAGGACCAAAGGCATGCCTTTGCAACCGATCGAATTTTATCGACAGACTCTCCTATGTAACCGATTGACTTATACCGATAGAAACTTCTCTACAATTGATCAACTTATATCGACAATTTCTCCTCTAAACCAATCGATTTAGGTCGATAAATACATCTCTACAATCGATCGTTTTATACCGACAAACACTACTTTGTAATCAATCATATTATGTTGATAGACACGTCTCTATAATCGATACAATCGATCGACTTATGCTGACCAACACTTCTCTACAACCAATAGACTTATGTCGATAGAATCTCCTCTACAACCAATCGACTTATATTGACAGTTACTCCTCTGCAACTGATCGACTTAAGCCGATAAATACATCTTTGTAACCAATCGACTTATACCGACAAACACTACTATGCAACCGATCGACTTATACCGATAGATACGGCTCTACAACCGATCGACTTATACCGATAGACACTTCTCTGTAACCGATCGAATTTTATCGATAGTCTCTGCAATCGATCATCTTATGTCGATCGACACTTCTTTGCAACCGATAGGCATATGTCAATCGATAATCCTTTGCAACCGATCGACTTATGCCAATCGTATTAAGTCGTTCGACACTTCTCTGCAACCGATAGTCATGTCGATTGACACACCTCTGCAATCGATCGGCTTATGTCGACAGACACTTCTTTGCAACCTTGTCAAGTTTTTCGTAGTGTTAGAGCTATTTTTCGAGTTAGAGTATTTTAGATGTATGTTTATAGATACCCCCTATGGTATATATACAGGTAGTATATGAGGCAAACTGGGCGAGAAAAACAAAATCATTTATAATTTGAAGGTGAATTGTCTGTGGAATGGGGCAAGTGGTCGACGAATTAAAATAAAAATAAGATTATTATTATCAATAGCGGACGAATTTATACCGAAATAACTTTCACCCCATAAATTTCGAGCGAATGGGCCCTAGTGAAAGGATCCAAAATTAGTCAATTTAAAATTTTGAAAATCCTAAATAGAGTCAATTTACAATATTTCGTGCTTATGCATAACCCTGGATAAAATGGCCTTTGCATATATAGTGCCCTAATTTGTAAGGAATATCCAGTAAGGGAACTTTTACCTTTTTCCTTACTTCTTTCGTTTTTACTTCCTCTACAACTTATTTTGTGATTTCTAATATGACAATGGACATAGGAAAAAATTTGGGCAATGCTTTTGGTGGAATTTTAGCTCCAAACAATCCGATATACGTGAAATCTTCAGCAAAGAAGTCTTCTATCTTATTTTGATGTAAAAATATAGCTACACCACTATCAATTCTTTCAGGATGATAATCACAAAGTCTTTCATAAATGATTGGAAGAAATCTACCGAATAAGTAGGTATAACTAGTCCAACCTTCATGAATGCAGGGAAGTCTATCCTGAATATCTATAGCTTCTACCCCTTCCAATTGCTTGATTAAATGTGGCTCCATATGTTCTACTATTAGATGAATCAAGAAATAATAATACAAAAATAGGGGCATTTTTTCTCTTTTTTCCTCAATGGCATTTTGTAATTTTGTTAATTATGTGTTTATATTATCACTTATGGCGTTTTCCCATATGTATATTGGCATTTGCCTTATTTTATTACACTGTAGACTAAAAATATAACTTCCTAGATAATCCACTCTAAATCTTTGCTTCCTAATACTATGTTAATCATATCTACATAGTCTTTGGCCCAAGGATGAAGAGTAGACTTGTGGACAAAAAAATTGTATGGTATATGTTGGTCATGATTAAACAACCTAGTATAAAAAGAAGTACCAATTATGTATTTGGCTTGTACAAAAATTACATGTATGTCTAGTATTAGGGTAGATGCACTCATATGGAAGACCTTAATTTTGTTTGGTGTGATTCTAATAGTTGTCTGATTGGTGTGGTCTCTTACTATTCTGGTCTTGGAATCATACGTGACTGCCAACCATAACAACGAGTCTGAGGAGTAGTAAACCTTAGGGTATATTAAGTTTTTTAAGTTACTCATCTATCTATTGCAGATAGATATTTCCATAAATTGAACTCTTTGTGCCCTCTTGAATAGCCCTTTGAGCAATGTACATGACACTGGTTGTCTTCTTTTGTGGACTCATAACTATAAATGGTCGCATTGTCAAGTTCCCATTGTTGTTGGGGTGTGATTTCTCTGTTTGGCCCTGACTGTGCTGCAAATTCCTTAGGGTATTTTCCAATGGACTTTCCTCCTAGTGATGGATAAGGTTGAGCTTCCACCAATCCTTTAATGAGCTTTAACATTCATGGGGGTGATGCAAGAAGTGCTTGCAAATGCCATTTCAGGAGTTTTAATAGCTTTTTAAAAAAAATTCGATGCGTGAGTTAACTTAAAATAATTCTTCAATAAGGTAATGGCAAGCTATTGTGAGTAACATTGTAAAAACAATAATTTTGGGGAGTTTGTTGTAAAGATAGTAGTCTGATCCAAATCCTGTGAGTACGTGCTAAATTGAAAATAACGGTATGAATCCCGAGTACCTGGTGGTCCATTTCACGTCGGGCTATAAAACAATAAGGTGAAATAGGTTTGGTGGATGCAGTCCCTGTGGTTTAAACCCTGCGCTTACCAACTATTAAAAATAATGTGATTGTAACCAACTTTCCTATAAATTAAAAAAAAAAAAACATTGTAAAAACAATAGTGTAAATGTAACTATTTTTTATATATTTAAATTTATATATTTTAAAAAAATTAAATAGGTTTTAATTGAATTGAATATCTTGTTCCCATTTGCAAAGGAAGAGGCTTCTCCTCCCAAAGAACCAAGGACCATCAGACACGATACGGTCTGCGTCCTCTTGATTGTTAAGATGAATCAGAAAGAAACCTCTGGACATGGATTTTGGGTTAGTGGGATTTTTTAGTTTAGTTTTTGATACTAAACCTTCCCTATGTTGTCGGGTATATCCCTGGTTTCTTCCTGTTGTCAAAAAAGGTTATTGGAATCTTCTGTTTTGTTTTTTTTGTGTTTCCATGGAACTAGCACATCTCTTCCCTATGTCTATGGGGGTTGTTTTGTTTTTGTTTCTTCGGTGCTAGATAATAGCCTTATGTAAATAGGGATTGGGACCCTTCAACCCAGCGATATTAATAAATTTTATTACATACCAAAAAAAAATGAATATCCTATTTTGATAAAAATATCACAATAATAAAAAACATTGAATTTTTTTTTATGGATAAGTGGAAAAAATTTCAAAAATATCCATGTTATACCCCACTATAGCAAAGAATAGTAATGGATTGCGGACCTTGATTGCCTGCATGACCAATCACCAAATACGGAACGAAGGTCTTCGGCTCTTGTCTTAAACGATTAACGGAATCAAGTGGTTTACTTTTTAACATTGGTGGGGCCAGAACATAGACAGGCGGCACTTGCATATATAAATATAGTTGTTTTCGTCTCCGATGTGGGGCCCACAAAGAGATTAACCTGCGAACTGCACATTGTTTGTACGAACAGATAGCCTTGGTGCCATGGTGGGCGCGGCGCCCACAGCAAAAATATCACGCGACTCCAATTCCGTTACCTAAAATTATCACGCGACTCCAATTCCGTTACCTGGTTTCCTTCCATATAGGAAAAATGCCTCCGCCACTGGTTTCCTTCCATATTGGAAAACTGCCTCGGCCAGTGGTATTTGTTCTCAGGTTTTCTGAAGACCTAATCCTTCATATTGGCCTCTTCCCTTCGTTTGGATTGTTCATTACACAACACAAAACATATCCGATAGATTGATATTCTCTTATTTTCAAAAACATATATCATTTGCAAAGGAAAAGAAATGAGCTCAAAGGCATTCATCGCAGGAAGCGTTGGTTCGATGGAGGTATTAAGAGAGCAAGGCATCAAGTTGAATCGTCTTCACAATTTGATGGCAAAGCTGTCGTTTGGTGCTGCGGCTGCTTCTTTTGTAGCCCTTCGAACATCATCGTCTTTGTCCCAGGCCAAAGTTGATGCAGAGCATAATGTTGTGAACAGCTTCAAAACGGAGATAAAGAGGAAGCCACAACACCAGCGATCAGAAGAGTCGGTGAAGCAGGTCATCTACCTCACTTGTTGGGGTCCCTACTAATCCTAATTCATTCATTATTCAGCCAGACAAATATTTGGAAGATAAATATGTACAACGACCGAAATCAACGGCAGACAACACTTCTGCGGATGCAACTCCGTCGCCAATAAAATTAGGCGACGGAGTGATACAATTCAAGAGGATGGAACAGACCGTCTCTCACCCCAATTTGTATTTTTTACTGTTTTTGTACGTATAATACATTCATTTCGTTTCCATTTTTGGTTTCGCACTAAAACTTTCTCCTTTCAAATTATATGCACAAGATGTTTCTCCCCGACAATTGAGAGATTCTGTAAGCTTTGTTTGGCATTTATTACTTGAATTCATGGTTTTCTGTTAATATCCAGCCCTCTGAGAAAATACGTTTGTTTATGTGTTGCGCTGTATTCTATATTAATATTGACCGAAGATCGTCTTATAATTTTCACTTAGATTACAAGTAAGAGTGATGTTTAAGGCCTCTGAACCTGCAAATCGACCCAGTCCGGAGGGAAGGATATGGAGGAGATATTTTGAGAGTACGTTTGGCAGCACTAAGACTTGAAATTAATTTGGCGACTTTTTGAATCCCTTTTATTGATTACATGCTATCAATGCCATTTCTTGGTATATTTTCAAGAGAAAATTGTTTGACATAAAATTGTGGTTTTAAAGATTTCATGTTCAAATCTTGTCAAACAAGCTTTGTTGTAATACCACTTATTGGTGATGATGTAATATGGGTGGGGCCCATTTCAATATAACGAATTGAAGAAGAAGAAAAAATCTCTAGATTCATACTACTATATCCTATTTTATTAAAGTCTCACATACATACTACTAAGTCCTCTCTTTTTAAAGTCTCACATGTATACTACTACATCCTCTCTTATTAAGGTCTCAAATACCTTACCAAAATTTTCCATGGCTTAGCATCCATCCATACATTTTGCACATTTTTTATATACATTTTTATACTTTGTGTGGATGATATCAATCCATTATGTCAAAATTCTTCTTTAGCCATGGTTTTGTTAATGTCCTACAAGTTATTTTAGTCTCTTTATGCATACCTTAGGACATTTCTTCACTATATCATTTTTTTAATAAATTATATATGGCTTCTATTAGGGATCACTCCTGAAAATAACAAAATATTAAATCTACCGTAAGGTCAAATAAACTGTATCCGACATGTCTTTTATCATAAATATTTTTCAATTATTTTTCTGTCAAATATATTGTTCAACTTCCTCAAAGTGCTATGTTTCCACAATCAAGTCCTGACATCATTTTCATTAAGAAATAAAATCTCACTTGGCTAGTTGTCTTCTAAATTTTGAATTTCACCAAGATGAAGATCAACACTTCGATTCACTAAATTATCTAAATTATCTGCTACCAAATTTCCTTCTTTATAAATATGCTTACATTTCCAAGAGATTGCCTCTAATAATAGATTATGAACATCAACAATAGTATTATTTTTTATCCAATATCCACATTCATTTTTTGTTGATAGTATTAATGATAATTTATGAATTTCCCTCAATTGAAATATATTTCCATCCTTTTTTTATTACAATTTTAATATTACAATTTTAATCTTTTTTTCGCAAGCATGTATGATTTCCTTCAAATAAGAGGCTATTTCTGAAAATTTTAAAGCACATTCATCATCCATGTCTTTAGGCCAATCATATTCATGCAAAAATTTACAAGCATCTAGAATGTCTACTAAATGAGGATCATTATAAGTTTGTATCCTAGATTCAATTGTTAGTTGTTGATGAACCTGATTTAACAATTCAAGCATGTCTACTAACTCTCTTTATGAAATCAATTTTCATTAAATATGGTTATTTATAATGCAAATCAAAGGCTTTTGTAGCAACATAAGAGGAATCCCTCCATCATTTTCAGGTTCACATTTTAGAGGTAGATCTTTGTCTTTTATTTCATGCTTAAAGCAAGACCTAGATAAAAATGTTTTAAACTTGCTTAACAAAGAAAAACATAAAATATGTCTAAAACCTTTCAAGCTAGAAATAATTGCACTTCTACATCGTGGTTATATGAGGGCCAATCACATTTATTCATCTTTTAAATTCCATGAAAAATGACAACATAGCATACTAAATTAACCCCAGCACAAGCCCCTTGTTAATAGTTGTTTTGCAGAGCACTAAGGTATTCCAAGCACTTTTGATACATTTATACAAACATACATGCACACATTAAAGTAAAAGGAACCTTGGAGAAATATTCATTTCTTTGCAAGAGAGGGTTTTCTAATCAAAATCCTAATTGTGAGTGTGGTTTTGCACTTGGGTAAAATTACCACTCAACATTTTGGTGCTAGAAGGTGCAGTGTTTTATTATGATGGAGCCCAAGGACACTCAGTCCCTGTGACTAATCCGTCAAGCTAACATCACAGTGTCCGTTATTTCACAATGGTAGGGCATCTATTATAAGTAGATCAAATAAGGAATGAGTACAAAGTAGGGCTAAATTTCAAATAAAGCAAACACCCTAGGTAAGTGATATGTCGTATGCAAATTTAAATCATATCCCAAAATCCGATGTATCTTTTAGTTGGATAAAAGCATCATTATTTAAATGCTCATGAAACCAATGTTAGGAAGGATATGGAAAACACATGCATGTATGTGCTTTAAAATTTTCATAAATAGCCTCCTATTTCCATCCTTTTTTTATTACAATTTTAATCCATTAGTACCCATCAATCCTAAGGAGGAAATCCACTTCATTTCTCACTTACCATCGATTACATTGACTCTATGGGCTACTATGTTGAGCTCAAGCTGAGTGTGTACGAATAAAACAAGACATTTTTTTCTTTCCATCTAAGAGAACACTACCATTTCATGCTCTACAAGCCAATTGTCTACAATATATGATCATCCTAAGTCATACACATATGTATCTCTTCATTTTCCCTTAGTAGACACATCACCTACCTTTTCACATGGATGTGCATTCCCAAATTATCATGTACCCTTTCTACACAGGAGATAGTCACTCTATCCAGTTCATGTCAAGCATCGAGTCAAAATTGCTTAACCTATTTTTTAACTTTGGCACCAAATATGAGAACAATTTATTGGGACATGATGCTAATGTCTCTAACATGCACCAATCATCCTAGGGATTCGCCATACATGTTCTAACAATAGCAACACATGGCATAGTGCATGCCATTGAGATATTGTATTTGTTGGTTGTCTTTGGTGTATGAAGGGATAACTATGGATGATATTATAAATTGACTAGAGAGGTTAAACAAACCTCCTCCACATGGCTCGAGTTGACAAGCCTTTTAATAAATTATCCTGCATTCATAGTGGGAAGACACTAAAGGTTACATTTTCCATTTATTGAATGCAAGTAAGAAGGTAGAGTCCATATAAAATTTTTAAAACTCCAAAATATTCTAAAGATTCTATTTAGAGGGAGAATCATTCCACATTCCTTTTTTCAAACAAGACAACGGTCTTTTTGCAATTTAAGAACTCAATCCATTTTTAAGTATAGGCTTTTATATACTCATTGGAGAGCCATTTTTGAGGTCGATCCAATAGAAGTAAAATTTTCTAGTTTTGTGAAGATCGAATATGACTAGTGGTGTATCAAAGTTCATGTTGTCTGACTTCCAACTACTACGATCTTCATTCTAATTTGAGGATTTGGGTTATCTTTTCTACTATTTGGAGTCCAATGTTTTTGTTGTTAAGAGGAATAATGAGGAATGATAATGTAATATTTGTAATTAGTCTTAGGGTTAGTATTATTTAATTAGGTTTATTTTATTTTGCTTGCTTCTAATATGTGCTTGAAAAACCCATCCCATATGGTCTTATCTTGCAAGGACTTCTAACAATTCTCTAAGGATTCTGACAAGCCATCCTGTGAGATATGATCAGATTCTACAAGGGTAATCAAATACCTATAAATACATTTGATTATCAATAAAATAAAGAGGAAAATCATTTATTATCCTCATCAATGGTTCAAAAATTGGGCATGATTTTGATATTATTTTTAGAAAATTCTATTATTCCTTTCAATCCATAAATTCCAACATATAATGCGAGGGCCAATCTTCATAGAATACATAATGCTCTAGTTTTAAAATAATTAATCCAACATTTTATCAACCCTTTCAATGATGGACCTACCCAATATATTTTCATATTAAAAAAAAGTAACCCCAAATGGTGTGAGAAAAGGGATAATGAAGAAGTAAATGATTTGATGTTTCTAAATATTTCTCATGTAAGGCAGATATGAAAGGTCCATGATATTGTCTTCTTTGTAGACTCTCTCTTATAATAATCTTACTTTGAAATGCTAACTAAAAACATGTTCAAGGCCTTAGGGAGAGCCTCTAGTGACCAAACATTCCTCCAAGAAAAATCTTTAAGAGTAGAAAATTTTGATTGCTCTAAATCCTCATATCCCAACTTGATCGAGTATTCACCATATTTTTATAAATTTCAAACTAACTCATCCTTTTGTAAAAATTAGTAAATAAAACTCTTGATGCATCTTTTGAAGTTCATCTACAATGTCTTTGAGTTCCTCCTTCAACCAAGTTACTAATAGAAATCTATGATTTGGAGTTGTTGCTCATATTAATACAGTCTTTGAAATTTAGAACTTTATAAGCTAGGATGATCGAGCTAATGGTTGTCATTTTGAGTCAAATATAGAAGGATAAGGCTTCAGCCAAGCATTAGACTAAAAATTTGCATAATTTCCCTCATTGACTAACCATCTAATATATTTCTTTATCAATTGCAAACTATCTAAGATGAAGTTTCATATTGATGATCCTTTAGGCAGGGTTATTTTCCTAAATAATTATATTTCATCAAGAGAACCTATATATTTTTGAAATAATATTTTTACCCAATTCTTTCTTTGATCTTTGAATAATATCCACCTAAGCTTTTGAAGTTCTTCTATGAACATTAGAAATATATTAATAATTTAGGAGGTATAAATACAAATACCTTAGGCTAAATATAGCCTTAAGATGTACGCAAATAATATCCCCCTAGTTTGTAGGTAATCATATGCAATATGTCTCTAACAAACTAACAACTAGGAAATCATGCCAACAATAATTAAATAGCACTAACCTAAGATATTCTCTAATAGATATTTAGCGAATTTACAATCATAAAGAATAAATAACATATATCTACCCTAACATAGGAATATGGGTAATATCCCAAGTAATGGAATATTTACCCTAACACCCCCCTTATTACATTATTTGGGATAATGTATATAACTCCCCCCATATAGTGAAGGAGAGAAATGAAAGATGTTGGTATGTTGGCTCTTGCTCTGGCTCATGAATCTAGCTCTGGATATGAGTGTACCTCTGGATGTGTACCTCTGCGTCTATTTTTAGATCTGTATGTATATCATTTCCTGTAGGTCTACCTCTAGATATTTGTCACTGGGTCTGCCTTTAGGTCTGTCTTTGGATCATTACCTCTAGGACTACCACTCGATCTGTCACTGGATCTATCACTGGGTCTACAATAGGTTTTACCTTTCTTGTAGAAGCCATACAACATTTCTTTCATCTTGGTCCATTGTGTGAGATCTATCCATCCACAATCGATATGAAATTTGTTGGTCATTTTCACTTTGTACCAATAATTTAAAGAGGAGTGATTTGTACATCCACATGAGTTACAAAGATGTAGTTTCCAACACCTAGTTGCTATATGTCATGTTCTTCCACAATGATTGTAGCAATGCTTTGTAGGATTTGTAGGAGATTTAGGTTTTTCAAACATAGTTTTACTGGTGCTTTCTTGTTCATCATAGCCAAGGCCTTCATTCTTTGGCCTGACATTTGGCATTATAGAAGTTTTAATGTATTTCCCATGTTTACCTAATCCATTTTCATTGAATCCCATTTTGTTCATCAGTTTGGATCCAATGCCTTTGGTGTGTTTTTCAAAACACCCAAGTTATTCATCTTCATCAATGCTTTTAACAATATGGCATTTGTCAATATTGATGATATTATGAAGCTCTTTTTAAGGATTTTTAGCTTTTAAGTCACTGGTGTCGCAAGTAAAATTTGCTCTTATAACAAGATCACCTGTGCTACAATTGATATCTACCATTGAAGGTAAGAGA
Organism: Wollemia nobilis; assembly: GCA_028583015.1. NCBI lineage: Eukaryota > Viridiplantae > Streptophyta > Pinopsida > Araucariales > Araucariaceae > Wollemia > Wollemia nobilis. The sequence goes on from JAQPPZ010004465.1 coordinate 69,302, forward strand.
TCACTTGTATCACAATAAGCATTGGCTACAATGGGCTTAAGGTCACTTGTGTCACAACAAGCATTCACCATCATGGGCTGAAGGTCACTTGTGTCACAAAAAGCATCGACCATTAGGAGCATGACCTCTAATTCCTCATTGATTTCCCTTTTCTTTTTATGTTGGGCAATTTCAAGTGAAACAAATGACATGTATATTTCCCTTACAACACCAATAGGGATTAGAGCACCATTGTTCTGAAGATCTTCACAAGACTCAGAATCTTTGAGAATGGCTTTTACACCACTACGTAGTGTGAGAAATGTGTCATCCTCATAAAAATCCATTCCTTCCATCCCTGGTGGAAAGTAAGGACCTTTAACTAATTTTGCAACATCATCAGTTAGTTTTGGGGCATTCTTCTTCTTTGATCTACCTATTTTTAAGGCGTCAGTCTCTGCTAAAAATGCACCTTGTACATAGAATTATACAAGAAGTTTGACTAAGGTATCGGTCGCTATCGAAAATGCACCTTGTACAATAGAATTGTACAAGAAGTTTGACTAAGGTATCGGTCGCTATCGAAAATGCACCCTTACAAGTCTTCCCTCCCTTTTTGAAAAATATTCTTTGATGGAATTTTGCAAGAAGTTCGTCTAAGGTGTCAATTACTACTGAAAATCAACGATAGACAACACTTCTGCAGATGCAACTCCGTTGCCAATATAATTATAATATGTTGACTGACAATGAAGTCATACAATTAAAGAGAATGGAACAGACCGTCTCTCACCCCAATTTGTATTTTTTACTATTTTTGTACCTATAATACATTAATTTAGTTTCCATTTTTGGTTTCAGACTAAAACTTTATCCTTTAAAATTTTGTGCACAAGATGTTTCTCCCTGACATTTGAGAGATTCTATAAGTTTTGTTTGGCATTTATTAGTTGAATTCATGATTTTCTGTTAATATCCAACCCTTTGAGAAAATACGTTTGTTTATGTGTTCCGTTGAATTCTATATTAAGATTAACTGAACATCGTCTTATAATTTTCATTTAGATGGCAAGTAGCAGTGATGTTTAAGGCCTGTGTACCTACAAATCATCCCAGTCTAGATAGAAGGATATGAAGATATTTTGAGTACGTTTGGAAGTATTGTAGCTTGAAATTAATTCACGCATTCCTTCCCTTTTGCAGGGCTTGACATCGCCTATATTATTTCTATTATTTGAATGTAAACTCTCTTGGAAATCATTTCCAAATATGACGACCACGTTATGAACGATAAACACACCTATTTTTCTTTGTATTTGCAACTAAAACTCAGATAATATCGATGGAAATGGGGTGTTTCTTCTACACCCTTTAAAAGACTCAAACATATATATATTTTAATGGATAATATCATTGGGTATTATCATTATAGATCTTAACCTGTTAGGTTAGACTAAGTTAACATAACCTTTTTAAGGGTATCCTATTGGAATAGTCAAAGTCAACTGGACTCTGACCTTCCAAGGCATCAAATTGAACTGAAAAAATAAACTGGACTCTAACCTTCCAAGGCATCAAATTGAACAGAAAAATAAACTGGACTCTGACCTTCCAAGGCGTCAAATTGAACAAAAAAATAAATTGGACTCTAAAATTCCAATGCATCAAATTGAATAGAAAAAAATCAACTGGAATCTGACCTTCCAAGGCATCAAATTGGGCAGACAAAGTTGGACTCTAACCTTCCAAGGCATCAAATTGAATAGAAAAATCAATTGGACTATGATATTCCAAGGTGTCAAATTGGGCAGACAAATTCAACTGGATTCAACCCTCCAGGGCATTTAAGGCATCTTGTAAAAAGACTTAAAACATTTTTTTTAAATACATAGGAAAATCAGTAACACCATTAGGTGTTGCCCCTATAAACCCTAACTTGTTGGGTTAGACAAAGTCAATGGGACCCTTTGAGTATGTTGTGGTTTGAACCTTGAACCTCCATAAAGAGAGGCCAAAGATCTAACCATTGTGGTGTCCTTGTAAATGATTCAAACATATTTTGCACACAATGCTTAAGCATTCACACCTTTATTCATTTTTTTTGATAGGCTTCCCAAATCAATATCTCTTGAATTTCTTTTTCTCTTTCTTCATGCTTTGATAACCTTCTTTTTCCATCCCTACTAACACTCTCATCTTCATCAATCTCTTCTATTTTTCCATATTGTACATAATGACTCTTATCTTCTAAAGATTTATGTTGGCCTCAAAAATTTGAAATGTAAGGAATAGCCTTGTAAATGTTTTCTTATTTATGTTTCCCTAAAAACCTTGAAGTGCATCCATGATCCTCCAGTCATTACTTTCTTATACTACCTTGGAAACCTTAAATTTCCTTGGATATCCTTTGTATGCTTTTATTTATTTTATTGCTCTTGAAACCTTAAAATGCAACATATACACAATGTACTACTTTCATTTATATTTCAAGGAGAATATTTTATGCTACTTGTGGAAAATGAAGATGATTTACCTGGATTAACCTCCACTTCCTTTCCCTCTTTTAATTTAAAATTTTCCTCCTCATCTTCCTTTACTTTAAAACTTGTCTTCCCATCTTCATTCACACCTTCAAATCCTTTTGTATTTGAACTTATGCATCGTACTTTGTCATCCTTTGTGTCATTTTTTCTTCTAACAGTTGATTCAAATGAACTATAATGGTCTTGTCATTTGGTGATGCAAGGGGGTTTCACTTTGCAGTCTCTTGCCATGTGTCCAGTTTCATGACACTTACAACATCAAAATGCAATGTTTTCATAATCCACTTGTTGATCTCATTCTCTTGATTCTTTAATCCTAGTGGATTGTGGTAAATGTTTTGAAATATCCATGGCAACACATATTCAACTATATATAGCATGCCTTATATCCTTAGTAGTTGGTCCCTCCTGGATGAACTCACCTAGAGCATTGCTAATATTCTTCAAAACCTCCTTATTGATGAGTTGATAAGGAAGTCCAAAAAGCCTAATCAACACGAGAAGCTTTTTAATAGTCTTTATCTTCATATACAAATTCTCACTCCATGGTCCTAAATATAGTACATCTTTTCCCGTAAACCAAGGGCATCCATCCATTAATTTATCCCTTATTTTTGAACTGCAGAAGATAATGAGGAAAAATCCTTATGGAAGAAGTCATAGAATAATTTAAATTCAATATTCAATTCCACTTGAACCAATTTTGAATCTCAATAAAACTTGTCCAATATCTATGGAACTTACATATTAGCCCTCTAGTTTTTATAATCATTATATCATGCTCGATTATCTCATCCTTGATAATATCTTCTGGTGTAGTATCTACTACTTGGATAGGGGTGCCATAGGTTCACTCTTCCTTTTATTGCTAAATAGGGCATCCATACTTCCAACTAGAGAATACTTACTTCCAATTAGGGTATCCTTACTTTCCAATAAGAACTTAAAAAAAAAACTTTCTTACTATGTTACCTAGATTTTCTTCACATGAATATTTTAGTTTTTGAGTTCCTCTTCGGATTTGAAACAAAAAGTTGTGTTTTCTCCTTCATTGCAATTTGCTTCCTACTTTTTACTCACACTTCTTGCTTATTGCTCATGCTTCCTAATCGCTCTTGGATTACACTCACTTGTAACTCACAATTATCATCTTCTTTTCACCATACTAATTTATTATATTGAAATTTATGGAATTTTTTATAGCCTACTTTATTTTTTTATTTTATTTTTTTTCCTATATAGACACATTTAATTAAATCATTATAAAGTGACTTAGCTTTAGTTTATGATTCAGTTTTCTTTACCTTATTTATTACCATAAAATTTATTAGTATTTCATTCCTAAGTTTACTAGAGCCTAGTTAATAGTGGTATTATGAATCCCAATTTTAGTCATAACCAAACAATGTAATTCACAAAATGTAAACCACTTTTATTCAAGGAATTTTACTTTCAACATTACTTTTTAATTTCTACAATGATATGAAGTTTCTTTTCAATTCTCAATAAGAGATTAATTAAATGTATTTGTCTTAGCCAGTCATTTTGGAGATAATTAGTTTAGCATCTATTTTTTAAACTTATTCATATATAGACACATGCACTTTTATGTAATAACTCCACACATGTATATACTTTATTATATAATATTAAATCTATTTATAAATAAGATTAATTATATCTATAAATAAATCATAACAAAATAAAAGGATAAGGAATGTACTTGCTTACTACTTTGCCAACATTTTTTTTATTAAGGTTAGAAAGAAGGGGTTTTGAAAGGGACCCCAAAAATTTTACAACAACCATGCCAAGCCTTCGAGAGAAGCCCAAAAAATACACAAAGGTACACAAACCAAACGGATCATGCCTTACCGCTAATAGTCTTGGGCCTAAAACTAACACATATAAGACAACATCAAAGAACCAAATAGGGGAGACAACCTGCCAAAAGAAAAGGAAAATCAACCAAAAATAGGAAGACCAAAAGCCAGGAAGCTCAATCTATGCCTCTACTCCCTTTCCATAATACTCCAACTCCACACTGGAACACAAGTCTCTCATCATCTTCTTAACATCCACCAGGTAGGCAACCTCTTCCTTATCATATGCAAATTAAGCTAAGATATACACACAATCCCACCATTATCATTAGGAATTGAAATCTTGATCCTGGAGGTTAAGACATCAACCACTTTCATAGAAATGATTGAGCCATCAACAATTTTGGAAATGGGAAAATTGATAAGACAGACCATCTACAGATTTTGAAAAGGAAACAAAAAATCCGCTTCCACTTTCTAGCAACACCCCTGCTCATTGGGCCACGTCAACAACATATCTAGCTCATCAGAAAAGTATGGAGGGAGATTTGATTATGGGGCTTCCACCTTAAAGAGAAATCAACGGTATTTAGAGATCTTCCACCAAAATCATTGACTTTGATAATATTTTCCTTGATGAATACCATCTTGGGCCTCTAACATTGACTTCATTCGAGGATAAAAATAACACTCCCAAGTTGAATCCAGGACATTCGGCTTCTCCCTAAAACCAAAGCCCCACCGATGGATCCAAACAACATTAGGAGACACAAGGAGGGAGGTCTAAATCACACCTTTAACATTCCAATATAGCATCATTTTTAGGTAAAGGGATTTTCTTTCTAACAACCTCCTCAAGAGTGGGAGTAAAATATTGTTCCCAAACTTTGAGTTCATCCTAGAGAACGTCAATGTTGGCCATTAAATCTACAACTAAATTTCCTTCTCTAAAAACATGGGTCACTTGGGAGTTAGAAAATTTTTGAATAAACCCCCTCATCGAAGTCATCATATCTTCTATGGTCCAAATTGGTTTCTAAAGCCCCTTATAACTATTAATAATATTGAGAGAATCACATTCTATTAAAATTTTATTGAAATTCAGTCCCTTCAAAATAAGAATTCCCTAAAATAAGGCCCAAGCTTCTCCAAAGTGGCTAGTTTGCACTCTTAGACCTTCGAAAAAGGATAAAATTAATTTTCCATTCTAGTATCTAATACTTCCCCAGCACCATACCTACTTGGACTACCTTTCACAGCCCCATCAAAATTTAACTTAGCCCATTCATCTGGAGGGATTTCCATTCGGTCTGAGAACGACAAGAGAGTAATATATTTTGAGCAATCTAAAGCCTTGGAAATCCCCCATTTATCTACAATATCTGATTCCTCCTTGTCTTCTCTAAACTCTTTGAAATCAACACTTTAAATATTTTCAACCAGGGAAACACCAACTCTGATTTCAATAAAGTTACAATATTTTTTATGTTATAGAAAGTTCTTTTGTTTCTTTCCTTCCATTGACCCCATAGGAAGTGGGGGACACTAAAAAACTAGAGAGGTTGTAATCTTGGGCTCTAAAAGGGGGAATCCCATTGGATGCAAAGTTCAACTATTTATTTTGGTAAAACCTAAGAAATATTGAACTTACTGAGGATCTTAGAGAGGACTTCCAATGAAAAAGGGCATTCAATAAATAGGTGTTGAACACTTTCTAAGTTCTTCTCATACAAGTAGCACCTATTGGGAGTAACCAACTCCCTCTTGTGAAGGTGATCAATTGTGAGGATCTTATTTTGAACATAGAGCCAATAGAAGAAGTTGATTTTTGGAGTAAGAGATTTAAGCTAGATTTTGGACACTAGTAACCAACCCCCGTTTCACCTTCCAATAACTGATAAACAAATTTAGCCTTAAATTGCTCACTTTTATTCATTTTCCAAAAAAGGGAATCCACCTCTCTATCTGAGTTTAGAATCTTAAATCTTAGCATTTTATTGAGTTATTTTAGGACTTGTCTTCCCCTTTGGTCCAAGCCTACAAGATGAATGGGATTCCATATTTTCCCATTCTTATCCTCTAGAATGAATTTCGAGATCATCTTACCATAGAACTTGGATAGAATGGGTTCAAAGAGAACTAAATTTTGGTTTTCAATCAGGGGAGACTGTTGGAGCCAACAGTTCTTCCAAAAATCAATCTTTCTTCCATCCCCAACCTTCCATCTAGCTCCACTCATGAGAAGGATTTTGGATTTGTGTAGATGATTCCAAAGATAGGACCCTTGAGGGGGATTTAGCTCTTCCACAAGATTATTTCTATTCCTAAGGTATTTGGATTTGAGGATCTTAGACCAACTCGAGTTGGCATTAGTGAAAAATTTCCAATAATTTTTTGCCATTAACACCTTATTCATCATGTTTAATTTCCTGACACCCAAAACTCTTGTTATAATTTTCCAAAAATAGACATGCAAAGCATTACATAAAATATGAAGAGAAGAGTAGAAGTGATTGATTTATTCCATGGATCAACTTTGTATAAATAGAAAAGTTGATCATTGAGAGTCGTTGGATTACAACAACTCATCAAATCTGAACTAGGATAAACTGAGAGTTCACCTGACTCATGGAAGAGTGGTAACTCAAGTAAGTCTATCCTAGTAGAACTTAAGAGAATAATTATTTATTCTAACACCCCCCCTTAAGTGATACTAGGGGTGAATTTAACAAATGAGTCTCGAAAATAGGGCCTGATGAGGTACTCATGTACAATGATTCTTTTTGAAGAGATGGTAAAACCCCATGGGAAAAAACCATCTATCAAAAAAGAAAAAAGAAGAGGCATGTCTTCATATGGCGAAGATTGTCCTAAAAAAAATGAGTCCCGAAAACTAGGCCTAATGAGGTACTCATGTGCTATGTTATTACATATATGAGAGATGGTGAAAAAACCTCATGGGAAAAACCATATTTCAAAAAGGAAGAGGCATGTCTTCGGATGACGAAGATTGTCCTCATTTAACAAAAATGAAATGAGTCCCGGTAACTGGGCCTAATGAGGTACTCATTTACAATGTTATTGCATATAGGAGAGATGGTAAAAAAAACCACATGGGAAAAAACCATCTTCTAGAAAAAGAACCAATAAGAAGAGAATAGAGGTGAAAGCCTCTATTTACCTGCTAATGCAGTTGCCTTACCCTAAGTTTCTCTCTCAACTGAATGTAACGCGGAGAAGGAAAGGATTTGGTGAAGATGTCTACAATTTGATTTTCTGTGGGAATATAGTCCAAGTGTATTTCCCCTTTTTGAATATGTTGTCGAATGAAGTGCATGTGAATTTCAATGTGCTTGGTACGCTGATGTTCAACTGGATTACGGGTAATATGAATTGTGCTCTGATTATCACACCAAAAAGAAATAGGTTTATTATGGGAAAAACCAAATTCTCCTAGTATTTGACGAAGCCAAAGAGCTTCCTCACTTGCCAAAATTGTTGCCCTGTATTCTGTCTCTATAGATGATAATGCTACTGCTTGTTGTTTTTTGCATGACCAAGCAATTGGTGAAGAACCAAGACAAAAGACATAGCCAGAAGTTGAACATTTATCTTCTACTAAACCTGCCCAATTAGAATATGTGTAACCAATGATATCCATGGATTTTCCTTCATATAAGAGCCCAAATTGAGTAGTTCCTTGCAAGTAGCGTAGGATTCTTTTTGTTGCTTGCCAATGGCTGAAATGAGTTGATGAGATAATCTAGATATCAAGCCAACAACATATGAAATATGTGGGCGAGTATGAGTGAGGTATAATAGACTCCCTACAATTTGGTATAGAGTAGCATCACATAGTGGGGATGCGCAGGAAGTGCTTAGAGTTAATCCAGACTGAAAAGGTGTAGAAGAGGGCTTACAATCAGTCATCTTAAATCATTGAAGAAGTTCTAGAGTGTATTTTTGTTGACATAATGAAATTCTTGCATCTGTTTGATTTATTTGAATCCTAATGAAGTAATGAGCTAAACCCAGATCAGCCATTTCAAATCTTTTAGAAAGGAAGTCTTTGATACTCTGAATGTGAGAAATGTCACTACCAGTGAGTAGTAGATCATCAACATATAGAACAAGTATGGTGATTTTTTATTCATCTCTCGAAATGTAGACTGTGGCATTAGGCTCACAATGAGAAAAACCTGAGGAAAGAAGGAAGTAGTCCATTTTTTCGTACCAAGCTTTAGGAGCTTGTTTGAGGCCATAGAGAGATTTCCTTAGTCTACAAAAAAGGGAGGAGTCTTGAGTGAATCCAGCAGGTTGTTCCATGAATATCTCCTCTTTTAAGTCCCCATGTAAGAAAGCACTTTTAACATCCATCTAAAAAATAGGCCATTTTTGGGAAGCAACCAGTGCAAGTACTAGCCTAATAGAATCTATTTTGGAAATTGGCGCAAAGGTTTTAGAATAATCAATGTCTTCTATTTGAGAGAAACCTTTAGCTATCAAGCGAGCTTTGTGTTTGTCAATTTTTCCATCAGGTCCATACTTGGTTATGTAGATCCATTTAAAGCGAACTAACTTTCTTCCCTTAGGTAGAGGAACTAAATCCCAAGTGTTGTTTTTTATTAGGGAAGAGAATTCACTCTCCATGGCATCATCCCATTATTTTATTCTAGTTGAATCCTTGAATGTTTGAGGATCTGTGGAGAAGGACTGACACAAAATACCAGAACCTAAGGAGTTGCCTAATCTAGATGATGGAAGATTCTAGATATAAGGAGTGCCTTATGCAACTATGGTGTGGGCCCATTTTGGCATTGTGGAAGGAGTAATTGGAGTGGCATGACTTTGAGTAGGGGTTTGGAGTATTGGATCCTCATCTTGATCATTTTGATCGTTTATTTCTAAAATGGAATCTTCATTGTATTGAGGCTCTAATATTGGAGATGGCTCAAGAGAAATAATATTGGAAGAGGATGGTTGAGGATCTTTATTAGGGAATGTTTCATCAAATTGAACATTTCTATGGAAAAAAACCTTATGAGTTGTGGGATCAAGAAGCTTGTATGCTTTCATTTCCTTACAACAACAAAAAAATATGAGTTGCTTGCTTTTATTATCTAGAGCCTTTCTTTTCTTCTTTAGAATATGTGCCCAAGTAGTACATCCAAAAAATTCGAAGAAAGAGACATCAGGTTTTGATCCGATCCATGCTTCCTCGGGAGTCAAATGGTCAAGAGCTTTATGAGGTGTGCGGTTTTGAATATAGTTTGCATAGTTAATTGCCTCAGCCAAAAAATTGTTGGAAGATCTCTTGAGTGAAGCATACAGTTTGCCATTTCCTTTAAGGTTATGTTTTTCCTTTCTGCAATGCCATTTTGCTGCGGATTATGGGAGATTGAATGTTGATGAATTATGCCATGATTTGAGAGGAAAATTGAGAACTCATTACTGAATTATTCCCCCCATTATCTATACGAATTTGCTTGATTTTGCAAGTGGCTTGATTTTGCAAGTGGCTTGATTTTCAACTACGGCTTTGAAGATTTTGAAGTGGGATAGAGCATCATTTTTTTTTAAAGAAATTATTGGCAATAAAATTTTGTCAAAGAGCTCTATAGAATTTGGTTGCTTGTTTTACTTAGAAACCCCTTAGTGTAAATGCTGACTAAAATGCAAAAATAGCTGAAAGAAGGAGAAGAATCAACAAGCATGAAGTGGCGAAGAAGATGCCAAAAAAAGAAAAAGCACTAGTGACTGCCAATCAATATTAAGACAAGAAGACAGTTCCCCCCCTCAAAGAATTCAAAAAAATAATAGGTGCAAAATGAGCACCATAACCCGCCCCAATAACTTTGTATTATTTTATTTTACAATATATTTACTCTCTTTGATAGCCTTTTGAAATAGGCAATGAGAATGACAGTGAGAGAAAAAAAGGGATTACAAAGTATTTTATTTGACGAAAAATTTAAATTTACACCAATTTAAATTTGAAATATGGTGCAATGGAAAGCTAATTATTTTATGTTACTGAAAGGTGGATGTCATAAGTACCCACAACTAATAATATGCTCCCACAGTGATGAACACATTTCTACAATGAAGAAGAAGCGCCCACAGAGAAGAACATATGCCTACAATGAAGGACAAGTTGTCTTGGAGAAGAATAAGCTTTCCACATGTTAGATATCAGCAACGATATGTCCAAACTATGAGCGCACACCTAGGATCTCAGATGATGGTGTCACGACATCGTTATTTAAACACCAAAAGATCCTGCAATAAATAAATGGCCTTTGTAGCATATGAAAAATTAGAGCTCTGCAAGATGAATATATGTCAACATATGAATGTACCAATTTAATAGATGCATGATATATAATTTAAAATATTAGTGGAATGTGTTTAAGGACAAGTGTCCTCTCTAGAAGCGAGTAAAAGCAAATAAAAAGCCTTCACAGTGATGAAAATGTTCCCACAATGAAGAAGAAGCATCCACAGTGAAGAACGGATGCCCACGATGAAGGACAAGCTGCCACAGAGTATATCAAGCTTCGCTCAGGCTCTCAGATGACGATGTCATGATGTCGAAATTACTTCAAATACCAAAAGAACCTGGAATAAAATAAATGGACTTCGGTGTAGATGAAAAAAAGGAATTTTAGAGATCTACAAAATGAATTATTATCAACATATGGAGTGATTTATATACATGCAAGATATTTAGTTTTAAAATTTTAGTGGAACGAGTAGAAGGACAAGTGTCCAATATGCATAGCGATGAAATAAATAAAAACCAAGGTATAATCTTCCACGTTAGTAGAGAACTGTAGTGAATACTTCCCTTGGCGACATCCTACACGACATTCATAGCCAAAGGTGAGATCACGATGTAGAGAGGGTTCATGACCCAAATCTACTATGATTTCCTTAGAGTGCCAAAATGCTAAAAATGTGTGATTTGGATTGCCTTAGGAAGCAATGGATTACCCAATCGATGATTGGCTGTCTATTCTGAAGAGAGCACTCAAAGGAATATTTTCTTTGATGGCATGAAGATAATAAGAGTGCTAAAAATAATGACGAGGTCCCACATTCGAGAGGCAATGCAAATCAAAGGAGAGTGCAAAGAGTAGCAAACAAGATGCAAACAATAGCACCAATGTTTGATCTACGCCACGATGATTGCACTCTTGTAGTCGAAACATCTCGTAATGGCTAGTTGAGTTTTTTTTTTTCTTGGAGATGAAAAAAAGCTCTCCGGCTAGCTTGAAGTCAAGAACTTTGCTGCAGTATCCCTTGAGATGAGAGAAAAACTATGGTGGGTGCATTTGCTACAAAAAAATGGCATTAAAAATCTGAATATTAGAGAGAAGAAAAAAAGGAGGGTAAAAACAATTTTGAGGCCAAGATTGCGATAGCAATTTTTGGCCAAAATAAATTTGATTTTCACTAAAAGCAGCAGTGAAGTTTCCCTTCCTTTTTTTTTTAGATCTAAGAAGAAGACAAATATTATTCAGAATAACCCATTTACATATATCTCAAAAAATATAGTTAGAAAAAAAACTATATATTAAAACTTATTGTAGACTTGAACAAAAAAATAAAGAGAAGTCTACAAGAGATACAATGAACCAGCTCCTAGAACCTTCAAGAGAGAATTCTAGCAAAATCTATCCTGCTCTGGTACCATGTTAGAATTTTCCAAAAATAGACATGCAAAGCATTACATAAAATATTAAGAGAAGAGTAGAACTGATTGATTTATTTCATGGATCAACTTTGTATAAATAGAAAAATTGATCATTGAGAGTTGTTGGATTACAACAACTCATCAAATATAAACTAGAATAGACTAAGAGTTCACCTGACTCATGGAAGAGTGGTAACTCAAGTAAGTCTATCCTAGTAGAACTTAAGAGAATAATTATTTATTCTAACACCTCCCACCTCCTTACCAGAACAAACCTGTTCCTAAGCCACAAGAGCCAACCTCCTCTTTTCCTTCGTACCAGACTAAAGAAAATTCTTTTGGATATGCTCAATGATTGTACATATTTTAGAGGGTATTTTAAACAAAGACAAAAAGTAATTCAATATGCTTCGAAGAATAGATTTGACTAACAGGGCTTTCATGGCTTGGCTAAGAAGGAATCCTTTTCGCCCTGCTAGTTTCCTTTTAATTATTTCCACCATAGGTTCCCAGAACATGTTAGAATATATAACATTATTTGGTACATACAAATGTACCATCATGGGTACATCTATAGATTAGGAAAGAGTGTCTTAGATTAGGATTTACTTTAGGTAATGTAATGAACAAGTGTGCAATGATATTTTGGCAATGTAAATGTGCATAGTTATCCCTATGTACATATGTCAATAGAGTAGGAAGATGAAGAGTCATAAAAAGAGTGAGGGACAAGAAACCTCCATATGAAGAGTTACATTCCATTCTATATATATGGATGTATTGATGTAAAATATATATAGCGAAGGAGAAAGAGTCACCTATGTAAGCAATGTAAGGTGATGTAGTATGATGTATTTTGAGCTCTTCATTCAATAAAAATTTCTTAGTATTTTTGAGCATTTGTCATTAGCATTATTTGATTTATTATATAGTTTTTTAAAGTGAAAAACCCCTTGCGGGGCCGCCTTGGTTTGAGAGACCACGACTAGGGGGTTCTACATCGATAAAGTCACCTGGGCGTCACGCCCAGCCCTGCTTGCACCAACATTATCAATTGGCCTTTAGATACCCAATTCAACTTTTTGGTAGGGTGGATATTCGAACCTAGGACCTCCCTTGGAGGATTACCCTCTCCTCTTGAACTCACCTACAACATCTGGATAAATTATTATATAGTTGATTTTGAGTTTAAATGCTTGATTGATCAACATTATTATATATTTTATATTGCAATTGTATTATTGATCTTGAGGTAATATTATTTTGAGTATTTACTCATTAAAAGCTAATAGTGGTATCAGAGCCACAAGGGATCACCATTGCTACTATCAATCTGAATCCCGCTACATATTTGCAAATCGGATCAACCACTATGCACTATTGCATGCAAATATCATTGTTTTGGGATTGTTTGATACAAGTCATAATATATATCAGAAGCAAATAAGATTTCTACTGGTTAAGAAGAGACCAATAACAATAAAAGAATTACCTCTAGAAAAGGAACCAAAGAACATAAAGGAATTACCTCTAGAAAAGGAACCAAAGAAGATAAAGGAATTACCTCTAGAAAGAGAAACCATAGAAGATAGTATTTCTCACTGTGTTGAATAAAAACTAGTGATATTTAAGGACATACCTATTCCAAGAGAAAAATCAGAATATGAGATAGAAAGGTCTTGAAGATAGATCTTATCATTGAAGAGATTAAGAGACCCTTAGAAGAGGTTCTATTGATAAGCTTGATAAGAAATTAAAGATTCCAGATTAATATTTGGCTAGAATATTTCCATGGGGTTAAAAGGAAAACATGTGAAGATTAGGATTCAATATAGATTTGATTCCACTAGTTTTTTAAGATAACTAGTGAAGATTATTATTTTTGGAACTTTGAATACATCTTATTATTATTGTCTAAGTTCTGTTGCAGGAGATTGGTTCTTAGAAGTTGAGAAGATTCCTTCAATAGATAGAGAAGAATTTTATCTTTGATTTCCTAAAAGTTTAAGTGCTTTCCTAGTGCAGGGATTAACTCTTTTGTTGCAAAAAAGTAGACATTGAAGGAGGTCCAAGAAGGAGATATTATTGAATATTGATAAGAACCAAGAAGAATATTCTCATTACAAGATTGCAGATTGAAGATAAAGACCCAAGAAGAGGTCACATTGAAGAACTTCTAAGTTTTGGAAGATTGAAGATTGAAGACTGAAGATAGAGATCCAAGAAGAGGTCACATTGAAGAACTTCCAAAATTTGGAAGATTGAAGATTGAAGAGTAAATATAAATATCCAAGGAGAGGTCATATTGAAGAACTTATAATATTGGAGTTTTGAAGATTGAATATAGAAGATAGAAGGATTACATAAGGTCTTATTGCAGATAGAAGCAACAGAGTCTAGAGATCCAAGAAAGATCTCATTGAAGAATTTTCCATAGTTGGAAAATTGAAGAAACCAAGGTAAGGTTTTATTAAAGCATTTACTAAGAGAATTTAAGGTTGTAGGATTAGAAGACCTGAGAGTAAAGGTCTCAAGAATATTTCATTGAAGAAATAAAAGGCAAGAGAAAGCCTTATTGCAGAAGCTAAAGCAGTTACCATTAGAAGATATTCAAAGCAGAGTTCGTGGTAGAATATTGCAAGAAGGAGCACCTGACCAGAAGATATTGGGATAATTGTTGCCATACAAAAATCCCAAAAGGAAAAAATATTTGGCAAGAAGTTTATAAAAAATTGAGAAGATCTTAGAGAGATCAAGACATCCAGATTCTAGTGAAAGAAGACAGAGAAAGAGGTCATATTTGAAGTCAGAAGTCAGCAAGAAGCTAGAAGAAAGTAAGAATATTGTAGAGGTCATAGTTTAAAGATATCTGGAGGCATCCACAAAATTTTTGTATGCTTATTTTTAAAAGCATAAGTTGTTGATTCTTGAAGGAGAAGACGAAAGATCATGAGACAACAAATAGTAAAAGCAGAAAGCTACATTTTGAAAAAAGCTTTGGAGAAGTTTTTCAAGCATTTTTGGATAGCCAACTAAGAGAAGGCTTGACAAAAAAATAAAGTAGCAGATTTGGAAATTCATAGACATCACCAAACCAGATTTTATAAGTAGCAATCAAAGGAGTTTAAGCTACAATTTTGGGTAACATTGAAAGAGTAAAGCTAGCTGCATTTTGGAGGATTTTTTGAAATAGAATTGGAATAGCTTTGGACAAAAAAACTCAAGCATTCTTAGAAGCACATAAGGAGGATATTGATTGTAGATTTGAACAGGGAAAGGGCAGCATTTATAGCTACAAATTTTAGAGATAGCTAGCACATATTTGAAGGAGAATAAATCGAATTTTGGATAGTAACTATAGCTGCAAATTGAAGAGTCTACTAACAACAAAATAAAGGTGCATTACAACAAATACAAGTCAAAAATTTATAAAGAAAGGAGCTACAAAAATGTGTGTTAAATTTGATGCCATATAAAGTATTATTGCAGAGATTTTGAAGGTGCATACTAAGAGTTTTTAAAGCATCAAATTTTAGAGCTATTTAGAGCTAGAAAAAGGAAAGTTTTTTAGAAGTCTCATTAAGCCAAAGAAAAGACACTATTACACACCATTATTTTTAGAGAAACCTGCAATATTATAACAATATTAGTTAAATCTTTTAAAGGAGTAATAATTGAATAGTATATGTTGTTTTTAAAGTAAATTTAAGAGCAAATTTATCCTATGTTTGTGAGGAAGAATATCCCTAAAAATATAGTAGATTTTGGAAAGCAAAGATTTCCAAATTTAAACATAAATTTTAGGTGTTTAAAAACACTAGACATGCAATCCAAAGTGGTGAATAAAACCACTAAAATAGTGGTGTGGATCACCACCATATTAAGCACCATTGAGCATCAAATCACAGGTGGTAAGATCTTCATCAACGTCCATCCACTTGCAGGAAATAAGCACTAACAAGAGTGCTTAAGGAAAGATCCATTAGGCTGCAAAATCGACCAACCAAGGAGCTATAAGACATCAGCTACAACCTACAAAAGATTACCCTATGTAAATCCTATGTAGCACAACCATTTTATTTATACAAAGCAAGGCAAATTGAAAATATAGGGTGCATTATCAAAGGAATATTACCAATAGATCAAACTGCTAAAAAGGAAGCACCCCACCATTAGAGTTCTCTAAAACAGTCATAGCGAGAGCTAGCCTTAGGTGAATTCATCATCATCCAAAGAGAGAAGAAACAACACCAATTATTGTTACAAAGAAGCAAGAATACATTGGAGGAATAGTGAAGAAGAAATACATTGGAATAGTCTTTAAATTCCATATGTTGGAGAAGGAAGCGCATGCATAGAAGGTTGTAACACTTGTCCCAAGCAAGGAAGATGAATATTACCATTTGGCACAAGGGTGATATTTGGCACATATTCATAACGTACGTCTCTAGGAAAGAAGAGTGCTCAATGCTCTAAATCGTCACCCAGTGCTCAAGGAAGGATTAGTAATGCCCAAATAGCACAAGGAATATTGTGCCAAGTGTCCATTCATATTACAAGAATTTTAACGCAACCTAAGAAGAGTCATGAAGTCTCCATAATGTATGCTATAAGTGGCACATTGCACAAGAGGAAAGAAGCACCCATATAGCTGCCAGTGTAAGAGAGTAAATGTAGATTCGTGGCAAGTGTGAAGCAAGAGAATTAAAGGCACATTCAAAGCACCTATTATCAAGTCCAATGAAAGTTGACCAGAAGGAAGATCGCCCAACAAGTCAAGGAGGAGCACTTGAATAATTAAGGTAACATTTACCATAATATTTTCATAGTAAAGTTTATATTGGTAGGAGGGATAAGGAATAAAGTGAATATATTCTAAGGTTAAAGATTTGAAGATTTTAGTGGAGTGATAAGCATTATAGAACCTTAGAAAAATCTGAATATTGCATTTTAAAACATTCTATCATATTTGAAGAATATTTTGAAATTGAAGCATTATATTTGGGTTTTGTAAAATTGCATATTTAGATTTACAAAATAAATTGAATATTTGCAAAATTACTAAGGTTGGAGAAATAAGGCATTCTACATCAAACTAGGATTACAAAAACTTTACAAATATTATTTTTTTAGAGTTGGGAGATAAAAGGAATTTTACATAGTGTTAGAAATAGTTTATATTCCATCATTTGGGTTATGTAAATGTATCTTCAAAGGTACATACTTAGGACATTAGATTACTTTAGGGGGAAGTTATCTAGTTACTTCATGCAATGTAATAAATGCACAAGTGTCCATGTGCAAGTTGTAAATGTGCAAGGTGTCACTTGTACAACTAGATAGAGTGTTGGCCAAGTATCCTATTTTACCTATATAAGGATGGCCTCATTGTTAGCATAAGAGCAAGAGGAGTGTCGATGACACAATAGCTTAGGGTTCTTAGTAGTTAGTTCAGTTCTATGTGGATCACCATCCATTGGTGATGGATGTAATGTAGTCCAATAGCTATATTTATGGAGTGCTCATTTCCTCCATAGCTATATTATATTCATTTATATATCATTTATATTTATTGCATGTCTCATTATTCTTATAGATTTACTTTCATTAATATTATTTTGCATCTTGTTATTATTATCTCCCTTGGATATTGTATCAAAAGCTAATAGTGGTATCAGAGCTATGGTAGATCGAGTCTATTCAGGTATATGAGAAAATCACCATAATTATTGAGCCTGAGTGTTTTATCAACCTGATGCACCATTGCACCAGTCACTGTCAAAAGTTCTCAGAAGAATATAGATGATAGAATCAGGGAGAGTCATAAGTGAGAACTGAAGGATATATCAGTCCCAAAAAATACTGAGATTGTATTTGACTTGAGTATTTCCATAGAGTTACAAGAAAACTCGTGAAGACTAAGATTGACAGAGTATCTAGTGAAGATCCAAGATATCTGGAATTTTCTAATTGTTTCCTAAAGTTCTTTTGTTGCAGATAACTAATGCTCAAATGATTGGTACTCCTCCTATGATAGAAAGCTAGGAGACTCCAACATCGTTGCTCGAAGGTCGACGTGCCCTCATAGTGTAGATATTGGGTTCTTGTGTAGGAGAAGAACACTATATAAGAAGACTTCTAAATAAAAAGGCATGGTGTAGCTAGGAGACTAAAGATCTCCATTACAGATTGAAAATACCATAGTAGCCTTGAAGAACAGGCCATAGAAGCCTGATACGAACATGCCATAGAAGCTTGATATAAAAAGGCCATAGTAGCCTTGGAGAATAGGCTATAGAAGCTTGATACAAAAAGGCCATATAAGCTTGATACGAAAATACCATATAAGCATTGAAGTAGAAGCCATAGAAGTCTTAATATTGGAAAGGCCACAAAAGCCTTGATATTGAAAAGACAATAGAAGCCTTGATATTGAAAAAGGCCACAAGAGCCTTAATACTGAAAAAGGCCATAGAAGCCTTGATCCTAAAAAGGAATTCTAAAGGAATATATGATTCAGAAGTAGATTAATATTTTAGTATTAATATATTTGTTGCAGGATAAGAAGATTCAGTGAGTTGGGAAACGTCCTACAAAATAGTTAGGAAGGGTATCTTCTTCAGAATAAATTCATCACCTAAAGCAAAGGAGATCAGGAGAAGATCTCATTGAAGGACTTCCAAACTTGAAGAAGGACTAGGAGAGTCCTACTCGAATCCAAAACCAACATAATCAAAGATCTAAGAGCAGATCACATCACCAACACTTCCAGGATTAGAAGGTTGAAGAGGTCTCAAGTAAATACCATCATAAGCTACAAGATAAAAGACATTAAAAAGGTCTCATCGAGCATCCAAAATAAGGCTAGGAAATCCTTACTGATGAAATCATAAAAGGAGATCTCACTAGAGAAATCCACTACCAAGGAGAAGCCCCTAATAGTGAAGAACTTGGGACAATTGTCGCCATCCGACAATAAGCCCAAGAGAAGGAGAATTTGGAAAGGAGTGCCAAATTGTAGAAGAAGAATCCAGTGAAAGACCTCAAGATATTCAGAATCTTGAGAGGAATATCATGCAAGAAGTCAAAATTTGACAAGAAGACTTGAAGATAGAAGAAGCTCATCAAATCTAGGAGATTTGAATATTACCTCTCACAACAAGAAGGCACCACTTCAGAGACAGACTTCTCCAAATCTACAACGAAAGGAGAATATTACAAGAGGAGAACAAGCCACCAAATCCTAGGCTTGTAAAAGAAATTTTGAGACCATCATTTGGTGAAGAAAGGGTTGTTCAAGAATAGTCTACAGAGAGCTGCAAAATCCTACTCAGAGAAGCAACTTGGTGATCTTAAGCACCAAGATCTACATCCTCTACAGAATCAAAAGAAGGAACTATAGAAGATTAAAAAAGGTATGCAACTACTGGTGCTAACTAAGTCATTAATTAAGATTCATTTGAGCACCTTATCTGGATTAAAGTTGCATAAAGAAAAGTAGATTATAGTCTTCAAAAGTGCAAATAGAAAGAGGTTCATTTGCACATTATTTAGGAGTTGATTAGATTTTAGAATTATATCTATCAACTACCTATCATCTACTTAGAAAATAGAAAAGAATACTAAGTCCTACAATATTAGTTGTAATGAATTTGCAGAATAACTTCTAAAGATTCATTTTAGGTTATTCTTGAATAGTTGCAATAGATTAATTAAAGTGCATTGTCTTGAGAGTTAAATTGGAGTGATAAGGTGAAATTCTTAGTGCATTGAAAAAGGGTATATTAAATTTATTATGCACTAGTACACTACTCTCAAAAGAAAATTAGCTTTTGTGTTCTTGAAGGGCACAAAATATGATTGGTATCAAGTGTCTAAAGACACTATTGAAGCACTAAAATATGCAACTTGTGGTGGCCAAAAGAAGCCAACCAAAAAAGGTTAGAGTCCTCCAAAACCTGGAGAAGAACCTAAAACAAAAATAGAAGCTTCATTGAGACTTGGTGAGTCTCAGATCCAAAGCATTACAAGAGTGAATGCACGAAAAGAAAATGCAAAAAATTGTATAAAGTAAAAGCTTTTATCTATTATTGTCTAAAGCTTGGATTTAATATAAAGTGTTCAAGCAAAAAGAGAAGTTGTCTACTCATAAAATATAACCTCAAAAGCCTTGCATTGCAAGAAGAGAAATTTGCCATGAAACCAGGAATATATATCTAAGATAAGAGTGCAAAAGAAGGAGTGCACATTCACTGACGAACAACAACGTGAGATGAATAGTCGAACAACCATGTGAGACAATAGCAAAGTGGAACAAACAACACATACACTATAAAGAAAAAAAAAGGCTTCTACTCCTACCAACGTAAGGCAAACAACAACATGGATAGCATCTAAAATACGTCTATCTCTACCAAGGAGAAACGAATAGCATCTACTCTACAAGGATGTACATGTTTCAAATGTTGGAAGCATTAAAGGAAAATGAGCAACTATCTTGGTGAATATCATCCACCAAACAAAGCATCAAACTTGCTACTCAATGCCTCATCAATCCACATGCAAAAAATAAGGTTGCTTTCTACTCAAGAAACATAGCAAAGGAAAAGGAATGGCAAACTAAAATACCTAAGGAGTTATAATCTCCTTGGAAGGCGTTACGGTCTACATGGAGAGAGAGTGAATGCTAGAAAGAGCATTACAAGAATTTTGCCTCTCAAACGCATTCAAACTATGTTCCAATTCTCATGCGTTACTAAGAAGATTCAACTCTCAACGCGTTACCAGAAGCTTTGACTCTCAAGCATTACTAGAAGCTTCGACTATCAACGCGTTATTAGAAGCCTCATCTCTCAAGTGCTACTAGAAGCTACGATTCTCAATGGATGAAAAGAGTGGTGACACTTGTTATCCACAAGTCCCACACAAAGGAGCGAGTGTTACATAGCGACCAACAACAAGAAGTTACGTAGAAAAGTGCCCATACATAACGAACATGACACGTGTCACAAATCAGAGTTTGCTCCTCCAATAAAAGTTCTCAAAGTCTGAATGTTACAAGAGGCAGAGAGTGAGCAAAAATGTAGTCAAAGCCAATCAACGCAACATGGAAGGAGTATTTAAGACTCCAGGCTATTCGAAGATTAAATCCTCCATATTCAACATCATATACATTCCAAAATTAAATACGTCTACCTCCATTGATTCCAGCACCCAAGGGTACCACATCATCACTGTTACATTTAGTCAAACGAAGCGCTGAAGAGTGGGGAGTCTAGCATTGAAAAGGTAAGGGTAAAATCTCATCTTATTATTGCTTTCAATTTTGGAGA
The DNA here is from genome assembly GCA_028583015.1 of Wollemia nobilis. NCBI lineage: Eukaryota > Viridiplantae > Streptophyta > Pinopsida > Araucariales > Araucariaceae > Wollemia > Wollemia nobilis. The sequence continues at coordinate 90,675 of JAQPPZ010004465.1, forward strand.
TATAAGGGTTATAAATTAAGGTATAAAATTTAGTTTAGAGAAAGCAAAACTATAGGGGACAACTTACCAAATTAAAATAATATTTGCATCTCAACCTAGGAGAAATAAGGAATTCAACTTGGATTAATTTCTTTGATATTTTACAAATATTATTAATTTTCTAATTTTCCAAACTTTGGAGTGATAAGGGTTACAACATCAAACTAGGTCTTTGGAAATTAGAAATTGAAACCTAAGGGTCATAAAAGAGGTTATTAAATATTTATTAAAGTTGGAAATTATATTTTTACTTGTCTTTAAATTTCTCAAAAAAGGACAAAAGGATTCCAACATTAAAATATCTTAAATTTGGAAAATGCTTAGTTCAATTAGGAAAAAAAAGGGTTATATAAAATTTTTTTTTTCTTTAAAAAAAAAAAAAAAAAAAAAAATTTTTTTTTTAAAAAAAAAAAATAATAAACCCAAACATTAAGGAGTTATTTGGTATTTTACAAAACTTGATCAAAGGTAATCAAGTTGGGAAGATATAAGCTTTCTTCAAAACCTATAATTAGGTGTTCATACTCTCATTACTAGGGAGACATAAGGAAGCCTACAAATCTAAAGGTTTCATCAAATCAAGCTTATATACTTCAATCAGGGTTGGCATATAGAAAGCTACGAAGTAGACTACTCTATTCCAAAAATTCAGGTTATACATATGGCTACTAGAATGATAAATGGAATAAGGAAAATACCAATATGGATTAAAAACCTGATGGATTACAATGATGTAAAGGGTGAAGAAAATGAAGAACCAACACAATGCAAATTAAGTTATGAAATCAACAACTATGATGATTCATCTAATGAATCTAATGATCAAAAACTAGAAAAAAATGATCATCAAGTATTTATACAAAAAGGAAAATATGGAATAGCTTCAATCGTGCACATATGGTTGGAAGGTCTTATCAAGGAGATAGACAAACATGATATTCCCAAGATAAACTACAAAATTGCTAGATCATCCTTATTGTGCACTCATTGCAATCAATATGGTCATGAAAAAATCAATTGTTGGAGTTTTCATCCTTGCAAATATTGTGATGGAACAAATCACTCATCTTTCTCCTGTCACCTCAAATACAAATATTATAAAGACTATGAAAGAATATTACTTCAGAGAATAAACTGTTATCTTCAGGAACTTATTCCAGATGGATTTACTAACATTGAACTCAAGGTTGATACTTATAGAAACAGGTCTTACAAAGGAACAAAGGAAGGTAGAAGGGTCAATATAGATCCACTTAAGACTTGCACTATCATGAAGACAATGGTCCATCAAAGACGCCTAACATCAAGGAACAAAGAATGGAAAGAGACAAGAAGCCATGACATGAAGACTGAAGCAGTAGGGAAAGAACCAGATCAAGTCTGCACCAATCAAGCCAAAACTCAAGAAGAAGATGAAGATCCATATTGAAGACTAAAAGTCTTCAATACCCAAATAATGTAATACAGGGGGTGTTAGAAATAGTTTATATTCCATCATTTGGGTTATGTAAATGTATCTTCAAAGGTACATACTTAGGAAATTAGATTACTTTAGGGGGAAGTTATCTAGTTACTTCATGCAATGTAATAGATGCACAAGTGTCCATATGCAAGTTGTAAATGTGCAAGGTGTCACTTGTATAGCTAGATAGAGTGTTTTCCAAGTATCATATTTTGCCTATATAAGGATGGCCTCATTGTTAGCATAGGAGCAAGAGGAGTGTCGGTGACACAATAGCTTAGGGTTCTTAGTAGTTAGTTCAGTTTTGTGTGGATCACCATCCATTGGTGATGGATGCAATGTAGTCTAGTAGCTATATTGATGGAGTGCTCATTTCCTCCATAGCTATATTGTATTCATTTATATATCATTTATGTTTATTGCATATCTCAATCTTCTTGCAGATTTACTTTCATTAATATTATTCTGCATCTCATGATTATTATCTCCTTTGGATATTGTATCAAAAGCTAACACATAGAGATATTGCATTTGATAAGTTTAATCTCTAAGTTCAAAATTATTAGAGATTTGAAGATTTGTAAAGGATTTAAGTTGCAAACACTAGGGAATCATAAGATAGTATCCTCATGGCAACTACAAACAAACTATTTCTTTCATATTCCCAATTACTCAAAGGCCCTAACTATACTTCATGGAAAAATAAAGTAAGATCAATCTTGATAGTAGAAAATATTTGGGACATAGTCAAAGGAGCAAAACTAAACCTACCAGAATATGATAGAGATATACAAAATATGAGGAAGACGAAGCAAAAGCATTGATGATCATAACCTTTGCAATTTTATATGACATACAACCTTACATCATTCAGCAGGAACTTCTATAGATGCATGGAACACATTAGCAAAAATATTTGAAGGAAAAAATAAAGCCACAATTCTGAATCTACAAACACAATTGCATTCTTTAAAAGTCAAGAGTGGTTAAACTATTGAACTATTTTTGAGAAGAGTAGTAGATACAAAAGGGAAGTTATTAACCCTAGGAGAAACAATTGAAGATAAATTCCTTGTTCAAGTCATCTTGAGAGCACTACCAGAAATTACAAACATCTAGTTACATCCTTACAACTCCTAAGTAAGGATACTTCTTTTGATGATTTGGTTAATATACTATAGGAATATGAAGTGGAAAACTCAGTGTAGGATGAAATGAGTAAAAATGCATTGGTCTCAAAGGATAATTCACAAGGAAATGTTGCTTCATTTCCAAGAAGCAAAACAAAGTGGAATAATAGGTATTGTTAAATTTGCAAGAGAGGAGGACATAGTACCAGCTACTGCAGATTCGATCCAAGGAATCAACATCAAAGGAATCAGGTAAACTTAGGAGGACAATCAAATAGGTTGTCTCAACCTAGACAATATCAGAATCAATACAGATCACCACCGCAGCAGTACCAACATCAGCCTCAATACAAAGAAGGAAATCAAAAGGAGCACCTAGCCCAAGAGACACATGAAATACAAGAACTAATAGATGATAGAAAAGTACATGAAGCTAAAGCTCTTCTAGCAAATACAGTATTTTATGAAAATACTAATATTTTATATGATCAAGATCAAAACATGAAGCAAGACAAAGAAAGCAACAAAGAAGAGCACAAGTTCAAGAAAGACAAAGAAGATCCATATTGAAGACTAAAGTCTTCAATAACCAAATAATGTAATACAGGGGGTGTTAGAATATATTACATTATTTGGTACATACCAATGTACCATCGGGTACATCTACAGATTAGAAAATAGTATCTTAGATTAGGATTTACTTTGTGCAATGTAATGCACAAGTATGTAATGATATTTTGGCAATGTAAAAGTGCATAGTTCTCCCTATGTACATGTGTCAATAGAGTAGGAAGATGAAGAGTCGTAGGAAGAGTGAGGGTCAAGAAACCTCCATATGAAGAGTCACATTTCATTCTATATATGGATATATTGATGTAAAATATATATAGCGAAGGAGAAAGAGTCACCTATGTAAGTAATGGAAGGTGATGTAGTATGATGTATTTAGAGCTCTTTATTCAATAAATATTTCTTAGTATTTTTTAGCATTTGTCATTAGCATTCTTTGAGTTATTATATAGTTGATTATGAGTCTATATGCTTGATTGATTAGCATTATTATATCTTTCACATTGCAATTGTATTATTGATCTTGAGGCAATAATATTTTGAGTATGTACTCATCAAAAGCTAACAGAATGAAGGCTTCATACATCCTTTAAAGAGAGGCATCCCTAAGTAAGTGGCAGACAACTCCCCAATTTCACAACCTAAGATTCTAGTAATTTTACCTTACCTTCTCGTAAGATTATTAAAGAAGTAGACTTTGCTCTTGAAAAAAATAATCTTTTGCCCTATTGATTTCTCATAGCTATTTAGAAGAGATTTGATTTCTTTTACTTGGGGGAGAGAGGCAATGAAAGTGGTGGGCTTGAAGCCAACAATAGCACCAATAACAATGGTTGTCGAGATAGCTCTACCAAAAGCCTTCGTTGTGATAATGAAAAGGTATGGGGAAAGGAGGTCCCCTTGCCTTAAATCCCTATGACTGGAAAAGTAGCTTGCAATAGCCCCATTCACCAAAACACAGAACATTGTAGAAGAGATACAGTTCTTGGTCAATCTGACTTAGTCTGGATGGAATCCAAACTTAGATAGAACTTGAAGAAGGAAGCCCCACAAGACTCTATCATACTCATTATTCATAATAAGCTCCAAAAGAAGATTGACAGAGCCACTTTTATCAACAAAATGGATCACCTCGTGGATAGTGATGATACCATCCAAAACTTGTCTTTCCAAGATAAACCCTTTGGTTAGAATTAATGATGAAAGGCAAAATGACTTTAAGCCTATTGGCCATAACCTTGGTGAGGATTTTGTAAAGAGTGTTACATAAGCTAATCGAGCGAAAGTCTTTAAAGTCCTTGGCCCCAACCACTTTTATAAGAGCACTAAGAAGGTGGAGTTAACATTCCAGGGGATAAAGTAAGTTCTTTGAACCTCAGAGATAGTAGCACATACCAATTTACCCATAAATATGCCAAAAAATTTGGAAGAAAATACGGGGAAAGCCATCAAGACTAGGGGATTTCACCCCCTCCATCTCAAAAACGATGTTCTTATATCATCCTCCTTGAAGGGACTAGTCAGGAATCAGTTGTGGTTAGCAGAGACCAGTAAAAGAATGTTGTGAAAAAGATGGGAAGCTTCCTCCACATCCATCCTTTCAATAATGCCAATGAAATTTCTAAAATAATTGATCGCTTCCTCTCGAATCTTCACAATGTTGTCAATGAGGGATCCATTTTATTTCAAGATTCCTTTGATTTTGTTACGGCTTCAGTGCCTCAGAGTTGTAATTTAAAAGTATTTGGTCTTACAACCCCTTCCTTAAACCAGAGTGCTTGAAATTTCTGCCTCCAAAAAAATTTCTTCATAAACCAGGATGTTGTGGTAGTCATAGAAGAGATTACGGATAATCATTGAAGGAACAAGTCTTCCACCCAAATTGTCAATTCTCAACTGTTAACGTTATTGTTATTATTACTATTTTAATTTAAATGATTGATTAACCGACACGTCTTGTTGTCGTCAAGTAAGGGATACTCTGGCTGGCAATAATAGTCAGAGAACCCTTTTACAGGCCCAGTTTTAAAAGCGGAACAATCCTATTTTTTTTGAACTTATTAGACATGAAAAAAAATTATATCCAGGGCTTTTCAAAAGAAGTGGATTATAAGACTTGCTTGAGATATTGTCCTATTTAAATCCATTGGCTTAGGCTTGACATATCCATAATGTGAAGTGACAGAGGGATACATTGGCTTAGGCTTGACATATCCATAATGTGAAGTGACAGAGGGATAAATTGTCTTTATTCGGAGGATTATATGCCCAGCTATAAACTCTTAAGAGTTGAAAATAAATTTGATAATTGGCAGCATTTTTTATTTTAAAAATAACAAATTAAATATATTAAATTTTTAAATAAAAACTCAAATTCAATTTTCAAGAAAGATATCTATGTTATACCAACTGTCCCACTGCATTGCGAACCTTGATTGCCTGGATGACCAATCACCAAATACGGAACGAAGCTCTTCGGCTCTTGTCTTAAACGATTAACGGAATCAAGTGGTTTACTTTTTAACATTGGTGGGGCCAGAACATAGACAGACGGCACTCACATATATAAATATATTTGTTTCCGTCTGGGACGTGGGGCCCACAAAGAGATAAACTGCGAACTGCACATTGTTTGTACGAACAGATAGACTTGGTGCCATGGTGGGCGCGGCGCCCACAGCAAAAATATGACGCCACTCCAATTCCGTTACCTGGTTTCCTTCCATATTGGAAAACTGCCTCCGCCACTGGTTTCCTTCCATATTGGAAGACTGCCTCCGCCCACTGGTATTTGATCTCAGGTTTTCTGAAGGCCTAATCCTTCATATTGGCCTCTACCCTTTGTTTGGACTGTCCATTACACAACAGAAAACATATCCGATAGATCGATATTCTCTTATTTTCAAAAACATATTTCATTTGCAAAGGAAAAGAAATGAGCTCAAAGGCATTCATCGCAGCAAGCGTTGGTTCGATGGAGGTATTGAGAGAGCAAGGCATCAAGTTGAATCGTCTTCACAATTTGATGGCAAAGCTGTCGTTTGGTGCTGCCGCTGCTTCTTTTGTAGCCCTTCCAACATCATCGTCTTTGTCCAAAGTTGATGCAGATCATAATGTTGTGAACAGCTTCAAAACGGAGATAAAGAGGAAGCCACAACATCAGCGATCAGAAGAGTCGGTGAAGCAGGTCATCTATCTCACTTGTTGGGGTCCCTCCTAATCTTAATTCATTCATTATTATTGAGCCAGACAAATATTTGGAAGATAAATATGTACAACGACCGAAATCACCGGCAGACAACACTTCTGCAGATGCAACTCCGTCGCCAATAAATTTAGGCGACGGAGTGATACAATTCAAGAGGATGGAACAGACCATCTCTCGCCCCAATTTGTATTTCTTACTGTTATTGTACCTATAATACATTTATTTCGTTTCCATTTTTGGTTTCGCACGAAAACTTTCTTCTTTCAAATTCTATGGACAAGATGTTTCTCCCCGACAATTGAGAGATTCTGTAAGTTTTGTTTGGCATTTATTAGTTTAATTCATGGTTTTCTGTTAATATCCAGCCCTATGGGAAAATACGTTTGTTTATGTGTTGCGTTGAATTCTATATTAAGATTGACTGAACATCGTCTTATAATTTTCATTTAGATGGCAAATAGCAGTGATGTTTAAGGCCTATGTACCTGCAAATCGGCCCAGTCCGGACGGAAGAATATGGAGATATTTTGAGTACGTTTGGAAGCACTGTAGCTTCAAATTAATTCACGCATTCCTTGCTTTTGCAGGGCTTGATATCGCCTACATTATTTCTATTATTTGAATATAAACTCTCTTGGAACTTGCTTTTGCAGGGCTTGATATCGCCTACATTATTTGAATATAAACTCTATTGGAAATCACTGTCAAATATGACGACCACGTTATAAACGGCAAAACGCACTTTTTTTTTTGGCGACTAAAACTCAGATAATGTCGATGGAAATGGGGCGTTTCTTATGCACCCTTTAAAAAGAGTCAAACATATATAGTAATACATAAAGGAATGGATAATACAATTGGATATTTTTATTATAAATCTTAAGAATTAATAATATTATTAAGTATTATTATTAGGTTTTTCATTATAAATTCTAGTTTATTAGGTGAAATGAAGTCGAAGGGACTCAAAGGGACTCTTTTAGGGACTTCTGAACATGAACTAGAGTAGACAAAGTTAATTGGGTTCCGATCAAGGCATCAAATTAGGCAGACAAAGTCAATTAGACTCCAACCTTCCAAGGCATCGAACTGGATTGGGTTAGATGAAGTCAACTGGATCCCAACCCTCCAAGGCATCCTTTAAAAAGATTTGAAACATTTTTTTTAATACATAAGGGAATCGGTATCATCATTGGGTGTTGCCACTATAAACCTGAATTTTGACCCTCCAAGGCATCAAACTTGACTAGGTTAGATGAAGTCAACTGGATCCCAACCCTCCAAGGCATCCTTTAAAAAGACTTAAAATATTTTTTTTACTAGATAGGAGAATTGGTAACACCATTGGGTGTTGCCATTGTAAACCCGAATTTCGGCTCTCCAAGGCATCAAACTTGACTGGGTTAGATGAAGTCAACTGAACCTTAAACCTCCAAGACATCGAAATTGACTGGGTTAGATGAAGTCAATTGGGTTAGATTTGATTTGATTTCTTTTACTTGGGAAATAGAGACAATGGTGGCTAATATTGTGTCATCCACAAACCGTTGATGAGAAATCGACTGAATGGAAGTGGTAGACTTGATGCCAACAATAGCACCAACAACCATGGATGTCGAGATAGCTCTACCAAGAGCCCATGCCATGATAATGAAAAGGTATGGGAAAAGGAGGAACCCTTGCCTTAAACCCCTATGTCTGGGAAAGTAGCTCGCAACATCTCCATTCACCAAAATAAAGAACATTGCAGAAGTAGTTCTTAGTCAATTTGACCTAGTCTAGATGGAATCCAAACTTAGAACTTGAAGAAGGAAGTCCCACGAGACTCTGTCATACACTTTATTCATAATAAGCTTCAAAAGAAGACAAATAGAGCTACTTTTATCAATAGAATGGTTCACCTCATGGACAGTGATGATACCATCCAAAATTTGTCTTCCCAAGATAAACCCCTCTTGGTTATAGTCAATGATGAAAGGTAAAATGACTTTAAGCCTGTTAGCCATAACCTTGGTGAAGATTTTGTAAAGAGTGTTACATAAGCTAATCGAGCGAAAGTCTTTAAATTCCTTTTCCCCAACCACTTTCAGAATGAGCGCTAAGAAGGTGGAGTTAACACCCCAAGGGATTAAGTAAGTTCTTTTGACATTAGGTATAACAACACATACCAATTTTCCCATAATATGCCAAAGTTTTTGGAATAAAATATGGGGAAAGCCATAAGGACCAGGGGATTTCACCCCTCCATCTCAAAAACAACATTCTTAATCTCATCCTCCTTGAAGGGGCCAGTCAGGAATGAGTTGTGGTTAGTAGAGACCAATGAAGTAATGTTGTGAAGAAGATGGGAAGCTTCCTCCACATCCATCCTTTCAGCAATACCAATAATATTTCTAAAATAACTGATCGCTTCCTCTCAAATCTCCACAATGTTGTCAATGAGGGATCCATTTTATTTTAGGATTCCTTTGATTTTGTTACGACTTCGGTGTCTCAGAGTTGTAACGTTAAATAATTTGGTCTTATGATCCCCTTCCTTAAGCTAGAGGACTTGGGATTTTTACCTCCAAAATATTTCTTCACAAGTTAGGATGTTGTGGTAGTCATAGAGGAGAATTCTTTCATTGTCTCTATTTTCTTGCAAGATTTGCCCTTCATTTGTCAATCCCTCAATCTCAAAAAGCTATTGTTTCAACTCAGTCATTCTTTGAAATAAATTTCCAAAAACCTGCTTATTCTAGTATTTCAAATTAAATTTAATAAATCTAACCTTCTTGGCAACTTGGGAAACAAGAGAGCCTGAGAATTTTGTTTCCACCAGGTCTTAATGCATTGCTCCAAACCAAAATTGTTGTGCCACATAGCCTCAAATCTAAAGGGGTTAAAGAATCTTCTTCCATCTGATAGAGCATCAAAACCAAAGGGTTGTGGTTCGAGCCAACTTTAGGAAGAGTCAATAAAGTAGCATTCCCAAAATTGATCAATCTCTCTTGAGAAACAAGAAATCTATCAAGTCTAATTTGGATAAGTTGATTGCCTAGCCTTCTATTGATCCAAGTGAATTTGACTCCTTTGAGGTTAGTATCCATCAACCCATTCTCTGATACAATGCTCAAAGTTGTACATGCTCTTTGACCAGTTGGGGATACCATCTTTTTTATCATATTGGAAGAGAGGAGTATTGAAGTCTCCCGCAATGACCTAGGCTAGATTATGGAAGACTTTGCTCATTGAAGTAAGGTCTTCCTAGAGTTGTCTTCTTCCTAAGTAGGTATTTGGAGCATAAACATTGGTTAGAACCCAACTAACCTTAGTTACTTTGTGTACCAAATAAACAACACCAAGTAAGTATACAAAAATGAACACTTTGCAAATAAAATAATGATCTCTTTTTGTATTAAATATGGGAGCCTGAATCTCCCAATGTTACAATGATCTCTTTTGAATTACCCCAAGTGTATTGGGTGCAATCTTACAATGTATGGTAAAAGTGTCTAAATTGCATAATAGGGTCTTCTAAACAAGCAACTAGTGTCCTTTGTCCTTCTACTACAACTCCAATGGGTGAGTGGGCTTCTGGTATCCGATGTAGGGACCACTCTAGCTTCAGCAGCTCTCCAAGATACTTGCTTCCTGCATACACATGAAACAAAACACAAGGGGGTTTAGTAGCACCTGTAAATGAAGATAAAAGCTATACAATAAAATCCTCAAATTGAATGATAACACAGACATAAAGCAAAAAATAATAAACCAAGTGCCTTGCTGCAAATATAAACTTATTGACCTGTTACATAATATTTCTCTCAGCTTTGAGAAAATATGGATGCGTAGTGGCGACTGGCTAACCGTGCACAGGCAGTGAGGAAACCGCGCAAGGGCGGTTTTGACTGTTAAACCATGGACAGGCGGTTTCAGCTGAGTGGTAGATTGTTGTAAAAGATAACCTTTGAGATTTAGATCTCTCCTCTTCTTGGGATGCGTGCAATGCTCTAGTCCTATTTTGATAGCTTGACGGTACAAATGTTTAGCCTCCTTGATTTGATGGGGTAAAGGTACCTTTATAGGCCCCTTAGGATTTTGGAGGGAAATGAGAGGTGGTAAGCCTGGATTATTAAGTGGTAATCCAGGGCTTCCAAATGGAGGGGACAGTTAGAGTGAGTCACTCAAGGTGTATCACTTAACTAGGGTGAGGTGGATGCAAGTGGAGTGATATGTGGAGGGTTACCCCATGTAAAGGGACAAAGGGGACAAGGGTGTATGAGATGTGGTAAGGGGTTTTGGTGAGGTGGCTAGGACACATGTCTAGTGGGTAGGTAGGGTATCCTAGGCTGATTTTTTAGATTTAATAAATCTAGAAAATAGGATAATGTGTAGTATTTTATATACCTAAGTCTAAAATTAGGCATATAATCTTATTATGCAGGATTTGATGCGGGGTACCAAATGTGACTTTGCGGATGCCTAGTTTTTGGTGTCTATAGATGCTCCTTTTTGTATCGCGTTGTGTGAAACGTGATGCGGTACAAAAACCAATAACACCTATCTTTATTGGATGGATGGACTCAACTCTTCTCGATGTACAAGAATGAATGGTTTTTGAAAATTTTGGTGACATTTTTTATTTGTTTGCTTACCCCCTCAATTGGCGAATGGGTAAAGGATGAAACCCACGAGCCAATTGACTAAATGTGGATGATGAAAGGAGGTGGATGATTGAATGATGTGGATTGTGAATGTAAATGCTTGACATTTTGATCAACTTGATTCCCAAAGTTTGGGATTGTTTGTGTTTGTTTGAATTTGCTTTCGGTTTCAATGAGGTGCAAAATTGTTGTGGTAAAAATCATTGACCATGTTTAGAGCTCTAGGTCCTTTTTGAATTTAGCAATTCCTACCAAATGATGGTTTTTTAGGAACTAGTTGTTTGGGAATTCAAAACTCTAGTGGTTCCTGATTAGTACCAAATTGTGTTTGATTGGTTTTCGTTTTTGTACCCAATGGAATGGGCTTAAGGATAACCTTGTGCAAATTGGATTGAACACATCCAAGCTCAAATTTTGAGGGACATAGCTGATTTAATGCCATAGTGATTTGGTTGTTTGGATAAGTGTCCTTATGGTGAGTTACCCATCCAACCGGATTGCATGGATTGCTAGTCGCAACAACCGCCAAATGTATAGGGATAGTTACTAAGTATGAGGTGCACTCAATTATTATGATGATGATGATGTTTGTGAAAATGCATGATGTGATGGGTGCAAAGGTTGGAAATCAAGATCAAGTTGCATGCCCCAAGTTTGGGGTGAACTTGTGTTGTCGTAAATTTACCTTTTGGTTTGATTGATATGCAAGATGATGAAGTAAAGGAACCAATCACCCTAGGGGCTTGTCCTAGTGACTATTAGCAATTATTTTATGCAAAATGATGAAGTATAAATTTTTCGTGTTTTGTAACCCCACGGAGTAGGCATCAACGACAACCTTCGAAAATTTTGCTTGAACGCGAAGGACCAACCTGATTTAATTTCAAACATGATGATGTGAAATGATTTTAAATAAGTTTCCTTATGGTAATTTATCCATCCTACCGTATTGCATGGATAACTAATCACTGCAACCGCCAGGTTTCTAGAGTAAATCGCTAGATACAAGGTTCACTTGCGATGATGATGATGCGAAATGATGATTTGAATGCATTTGTGTTGATTTTAGGTTTTTTTTGTTTTTTTAGCCAAAGGAATTGTGGTGCCTTTGGAGATTTTTGCTTTTGTTGTTTTTTTTATATATATTGTTTTTTGGTTTTTATGTTATGTTATTTATTTATTTATTTATTTTTATTTATGGAGATGAAGCAATCATGCCTCTTGAGCTCGAGATCCCTTCTTTATGAGTTACATTACAAGAATTCATGGATGACGACACAAATAGACAAGCACATCTTGATCAACTTACACTCCTTGATGAAAGGTGAATCAATGCCTTAGAACATCTACGAGTATATCAAGATCATGTCAAGCATACCTATAACACAAAAGTCCATCCTCACAAATTCCAAGTAGGAGATCTCTTTCTTAAAGAGAATCAACATAACACCAATGCATTACCGCACTTGAGAGACAAATTCATGACTAATTGGTTAGGTCCATACATTGTTAAGCAAAAGTTGGGTCCAGGGACATATAGACTTGCAAATTATAGAGAACAATAAAACCTGATCCATTAAATATTATACACCTAAAGGTGTAATTTATAATGCAGGTTATACATATGTACATATACATGGCTTAAAATATATATATATTCACATTTTATTGCATTTCATACATCCATCCATGTATCCCACCTACATTACATAGGTGCATTTTAGACATTTGTTCATACCATTCGTCATATTAGAGATAATTTGGTCAATTTGGGTGATCGCTAGCCTACTATGTCTTATTGCCTTAATCAGGGGTACCTTACATCAAACATTACTCATCACTCCATCAATCGTAATAATTTGCAGCTTTCCTTATGATATTTTGACAATTAAAGAGTTCACATAAAGTAGAATCGATACCATATAATCATTAGAAATAATGATTATGCGGCCACTGACTATTTTCAAAATCTTGTAGCATAGATATCGCAAAAACTTACATCGCACATTAGTCCATAAGAAAAATCCAAATATTTTCAATCACTCAACCACTCCTAGTGTTTTGAGCAACCTCAATTAAAAATCAAATAATATTTAGATGCAATAAGTTGTTCCTAGTCAATCAAGTTTCCTCTTGGACCACACACATCAAAACATATTAAAACATTGTGAAACATAGGAATGACGAAGTCAAAATTTGCTATTGCCATAAAGTGAAAGGTTTCTCCTATTCGTCCAATTAGGTGCACGATCTAAAATGCTAAAGAGTTGAAAAAAGGACAAGCTCCACCTTCATCCCCCCCCCAAAAAAAAAAAATCCCTTGCTTTTCCTCAAAATGAGCATGTATCCCAAAAGCATTCAAAAAGCAATAAAATACCCTTGCTATTTCTCAAAATGAGCAAGTATCCCAAAAGGGCATCCCAAAGCAATAAAATTCCCTTGCTCTTCCTCCAAACGAGCAAGTATCCAAAAATAAATAAAAATGCATGTTGCTCTATTACAAAAATGAGCAAACTCAAAAATATAATCCCCAAAATCCAATGCAATAAAAGAAGGGAAAGGAGCTTGAATCTCAGGAACTCTTAGTGTCTCGAAAATCATGGGGTGATCCTCATTACAGTAATAGGTTGAATGAAAACATCGTGGCAATGGGTTATACTTTTGTGTGGCGCCACGTCTGTCAAATTGGTGACCTTATTTTTTACAAACCTATGGATGCCCACGGATGAGCTAGCTTGTTGGCATAAGTTAAAATTGATTAGTTTGACCTTACTCATAATGAGAAATGAACAATCATTGCACACATAGTTGGTCCTTGGAAAATTTGAAACCACTAGGACAACCTTAGCATCATGAAGATCTATGAGATACATAAACGAGTTTGTTTGAGTCTTTGCAAGACGACCCTAGATCCTTTATCTAAACCACACCATATCATTTCCACCACTACATCCAATAATGCATTTCATTCATAAATACCACATGTTAATGCCCCTGATTAAGTGACAAGAATATAGTTGATCAAGCATAAATCTAAATAGCACAAATGATCATTAGAGCATAACATTCATCATTCATTCCATCAATCATTACAACATATCATATGCATCCATACATATAATAAAGAAAAAGTGCAAACACAAATGATCATAATAAAATCCATGTATATATATATATATATATATATATATATATATATATATATATATATATAATATGAATCACATAGTACAAAAATGCCCGAAAGTTGTATACATCGAGCACTAAGGCTCATAAAAAAAATGAAAACTATAAAAAGAGGTAATAAGCACTACTAGCTAGCACCACCATGACTCCTATCAGGACCATAAGTTGATCCATGTGAATCAGATGGAGCATGGAAACCAGGAACTCGAGATCGTGAACCGCTAGGCCTAGACTCACTCCGCCTGTTATATCCTGAAACTAATGATATAGGAGGCAAGGGTAGAGGAATCTAATGCTGATCTAAAGTGTCCTTGAGCATCGCAATGTAGGTAGCATGCCTTCGGGTAGCAGCCAAATATATATCCTGGTGCATCTCTCACTGGGCTATCTCAACACAAAGAGTTGCAACTATAGCAACATCTCCACCTCTGCTAGGTCCACTTCATAGTCCATCCACCTCACTCCGTAGCTGAGCAATCTGTTAGAATAATAAATTATATCCTAAGTTGTTACTAGGATAATTTGTGTGGCTGAGATTAGTTCAGTTTGTTATGATCCAATGAGTCAGATTGTACACCTTTGCTATTTAAGCAAGGTCTGTTTCATTCAATAATATCAAGCATTTCATTTTCCAACATGGTATCATAGCAGACCTTCCCTGCCTTGTGGGCATGAGGAGTTTTTCCTCATGGGGGGATTTCCCTCATTTTTTTCCCCTAATGTTTTTTATCGAGGGAGTATGCTCTCCGTATTTTGATGGATCATAAACCAGATGTTTAAAATTTTAGTTTGGGAAATTATTTTTTTAGTTTAATAAGGTTTGCAGTTTGCTGGAGGGATGGCTGCGTATGCTTCATTTGGTGCTCCGTTCTATATTAGTTTGCATAGAATTTTCTAGGCTTTGGTGCTTTGAAGAAGATATTTTTGGAAGGCTTAAAACAAAATTGGGCGATATTCCCTTAAGCATGAAGAGGATAATGTTAAATAGATTATTTTAATGCTCAAGAATGGGCAGGTAGAAGGATAAGTCAGGTGCTTCCTTATAGAAACTGTCTGTAACCGGTTTTGTTCTTTCTATTAAATAAACATTGGACAATTTACGAGCATTCTTTTCCCTCAAATGCAATTATATTAAAATACTCTTTTTCTTCTTATTTTTTAGTGCAATAAATTGTTCTCCAATTGTTTGGTGCTCTATTTCAGGTACTGTGTTTTTTTTGGCTTCTATTTTGTGGCACTGTGTTTTGCAGGCCCAGTTTTTCAACAATAGCAAGGCCTTTGAACCCGTAAATTGGCCCATTTACATGGAGATATTTTGTGAGTACGTTTGGAAGCAATGTGGCTTTAAATTAATTCACACGTTCCAGGGCAATGTGTCTATTTGCCAGGACTTGACATCGTCCACGTTATTTCGATTATTTGAACATAAACTCTCTGGAAATCATTGCCAAATGTGACGACCACACTATGAACGGCAGTACGCCCCTTTTTTTTATTGCTGTATTCAACTAAAACTCAAATAATGTCGACGAAAATTGGGCTTTTATTTTGCTCCTTTTACAAAAGACTCGAACATACTTTACTTTAAGCATTCGCACCTTTATTAAAAAACAAAGCTCCCTAAAATAATAATAATTATAAAAAAAAATTCTAAACCCTAGTAATGACCTTGTATAATTCTTCAGCAACTTTTGCTCCTTTCCACTAAAACTAATAAGGGACTTCAACGTGTTTCTCAACGAATTGAAACAATCCTACCCAATTTTATTGTGACCATATAAAAATATTATAATTATATTATTTTTTAATTTAAATCCAGATTTTTAAATATAATATCATGTTAATTTGGCGTTCCTATTTCTCATAGACTCGTTTCCAAATAGTGTATACCATAGTTTTTTTAAATCCCTTTCCATTCTATATTTACAAGAGAAAATTGTTTGACATAAAATTGTGGTTTTAAAGATTTCATCTTCGCTTTTTTTATAGTTATCTTTCAAAACAAAGTTGGTTATAAACCCCAATACAAATGAAAAGTACATTAACATTATAATCTACCAAAATTTAAATGGACTTTTCTTGCTATCTCTCAACTTAAACCAAACCATATGCATAATCTGGAAAATTAATGTTCTTTTGGATGGCAACTATTTTTATAAATTCTTCAAATATCTGTTAAATTATTTTATTTTGGATCTAGTCCTTATTCCTACAAGAATGTCTACCAATTAATTATTAATGATTTCTACAGCTCTAAAGCTTTAGATTCATATGACACGTGAAGGATACCTTAGGGGTAAGTTTTTGGGCTTTTATCTAGAAGACCCAAGTTCAAACCCCAATACCAATAAGAGGGGACTGTGACCCTTCATAAAAACCCATGTAAACTCAAATTTTATCAAGTGGCATTAGCTCAATTGGATATATTCCTCAATATTTAAAGAAAAAACCAAGATTCAAATCTTGTCAAGCGATACAAGGATAATATCCAAGCTTTGTTAATATCCAAGCTTTGTTGTAATACCATTGAATGGTAATGATGTAATACGGGTGAGGCCCGTTTCAATCCCATATAATCAATTGAAGAAAAAAAACTCTAGATTCATACTACTACATCCTCTTTTATTAAAGTCTCAAATACATACTACTACATCCTCTCTTATTGAAGTCTCAAATACCTTACCAAAATGCAACCTCAAATTCTTTACATCATGTTTTCCATGGCTTAGCATCCATCCATGCATTTTGCACATTTTTTATACATTGTGTAGATAATATCCATCCATTATGTAAAATTCTTCTTTAGCCATGGCTTTGTTAATGCCGTACAAGTTATTTTAGTCTCTTTATGCATACCTTAGGACATTTCTTCACCATATAATTTTTTAAAATAAATTATATGGCTTCTATTAGGGATCACTCCCACTAAAATACCAAAATATCACATTTATTGTAAGGTCAATTAAACCGTATCCAACATGTTTTTTATCATAAAAAAATTTCAATTATTTTTCTATCAAATATAATCTTCAACTTTCTCAAAGTGCTATGTTTCCACAATCATCATTTTTATTAAGAGATAAAATCTCACTTGGTCAGTTGTCTTCTAAATTTTGAATTTCACCAAGATGAAGATCAACACTTTGATTCACTAAATTATCTAAACTATCTGCTACCGAATTTCCTTCGAAGAGATTACCTCTAATAATAGATTATGAACATCACCATTAGTATTATTTTTATCCAATCCCCACATCCATTTTTGTTGATAGTATTAATGATAATTTATGAATTTCCCTCGATTGAAATATATTTCCATCATTTTTTTATTGCAATTTTAATCCATGTAAGAAGTGCCCTAGCCTTTGCATAGTTGTTAGTTGAATTTCCACATGCTTTTGAGTAAGTGAGGAGAATTTTGCTTTCATTATTTCAAAGAACAACACTTCCATAGACTTTTTTCTAATTTTCTTTAGAAGCACCATCACAATTAATTTTGACAAACCCAATTTAAGGATATTTTCATTTTACCCTAGACTGATGTAAATCCTTTGTTTTAATTATATTATTGTATATGAATCTTCCATGTATGCTCAAAACATGTAACCAAGTTGTTACCATTTTTTCCGCACTTGAGACTTCCCATGATGAACACCATATCTATAAATGTTTTACAAGAGACAATAATATGGTTGATGAGGAATGATAAGGTAATATTTATAATTAGTCTTAGATTTAAGATTATTTTATTAGGTTTACCTTATTTTTGCTTGCTTCTCATATACACTTGACAGGTCCATCCCATATGGTCTTATCCTACAAGATACAATTGGATTTTGTAAGGATGGTAAAATCTCTATAAATACCTTTGGATATCAATGAAATAGAGAGAATTTTTTTTTATGATTCTCATTAGTTAATATCAAAGCATTTTGATCTGTCTGTGGATTGAGTCTGCTATGCTCGTAGTATGCTCCTCTTGAACATTTTGAATCGAAAGCCTTGCTCTCTATTACATCCTTCTTGTGATATTTACAAAGAAGACGATAATAACATGGTTCTTAACCAAGAGCATCTCAAGGATCTCTCTCTATAATATTTAACGTAGTTAAATAAGAAGTATGCAGATATTGTTTCAGACATATTAAAAATAGGAATCACCTAGGTACGAGCCTCAATGTTAAGGACCCCAAGACTGGCATCGAAGACAATACCTCCAATCTGTCGACATCACAACTCCTCTTTGCTCGACTATGAGCTCCATTGAAGCCATCCAACTCCCTTCCATGGACATAGAATAATCCTATACCACCTATTTTATGGAAACCTTCTACAATTATTTTATAATTTTTGACTCTATGGAAGCAAGTTTTTTCTCTTATAGCGTAGCCAGATCTTTGGTTGAGCATATTTTCTTTGGGTCTCAAATCACCAATGCACTTGTCAAATTCATGAACACTATCATGTGAAGGAGCATCGCAAAATCATCTGTGATCCACATTGGGATTCCTTTTGGCACTGTCAACCATCATCATCATGTTTGAATCACTATAGCAGTTGGAAGGGGATGTTATCATCATACCCTACTATTCATTTATCAATCCCTACTATGACGAAGGCACTCACTCCAAGTCTATCGATAACACCTGTGGCAGTGTCATCTCCCTCTATGGCGTTGCCCCCCTACTTATACTACTAAAAGTACCACTGAAGGTCTAATGATAGAGGCTCATACCTCTACCAAATCCAACACTGCCTATTTTACCTTTCCAAAATATGATGCATGTCACCATTGCACCCCATGTCATGGCTTGGCTCTACCACAAGGAGGATACAAAACACTCGTAAGCATGGGTGTCATCAGGTATTGGTGGCTATAGGTTGGTGTTAGAGCTTTACCTGCCAATGGTCTATGGCGACTTCCTTTCAAAACTCTGGTGGATGTCTTGTTAAGCTACCAAAGTCATAGAGAGGTTCAAACCTAATACGTGGCTATGAAATCACATAAACCTCTTATAGTTGTATATGTTCAAGGAGTATATAAGCATCAAAGGCAATAATTTAAAGTTCTTATATGTACCCATCTATCCTAAGGAGGAAATCCACTTCATTCTTCATTTGCCATTGACTACATTGACTCTATGAGCTTCTACATTGAGCTCAAGCTAAGTGTGTATGAACGCAATAAGACATTTTGCCTTTCCATCTGAGAGAGCACTTCCATTTCATTCTCTACAAGCTAATTATCTATAATATATGGTCATCCCAAGTCATACACATATGTATCTCTTCCTTTACCCTTAGGAGACACATAACCTACCTTTTTAGAAGCTAGGGTGAGAGGAAGCTAGGGGATTTTCAGAGGCTATGGCTTTTTCTATAGAAAGAGGTCTCTCCTAGGGTTGTAGCATGCATATTTATGTGGATAGCGTCTCTCCAAGATTTTTATCAACTGATGGAAATTCATCGTTGGGTGTTGTAGGTAACCATTTACCCATGACAAAGATTGCAACATTGTCATTTCATACCAAAGAGATTGAGACAGTAGTTGACTTAGGGTTATTGGCTCTGAAAGGTGCATCGCATGCTAGTTATGGTGGGATTCACACAACTTCACTCAACAAGAAAGAGAATGAGCTCGAGCCATAGACTTCTAGTTTTATCTCTCATCCCCATAGAGAGGGCAAGTCACAGGATGAGGAGCTCTTTGGTTAACCTTTTAAAAACTTGCTAGTGGACCCTCTATTTAAGTTCAAGAAGAAATCAACACAACAACCAAAATGGGAGGATGATCATTTGGGGCTCGAGGAAGTCTCTTGCCATGCTCATGGATTTTCCTCCAACTCTGAGCCATACCTCTACCGTGATATGTAAAACAATGTAACTCTAATAGAGGAACATGATAGAAGTGATGTTTCTAAAGGTAGCAACCCACGTTTCGTTCAAGATCCGTCACCAGATTGGGTGCCATGTTACAGGGGGGAGCCAACCCTAGCTCCTCTTATGCCCATGCATTACTTAACAACCTGACTTTCAATGGTAGCAATTTTCAAGCATCCCCAACAACTCAACTAGAGGATCTTCATTACAACATAAGACAAAATAATGTTGACCTCACACCCTCAGCCCATGGACCTAGAGGATGCGAACAAGGAGGTGGTGACCAACATGTACCAAAATAGGGAACCCTCAAAGCTGAACATGTAGGAGGAAATCATAGCTTTGAACAGACAAATCAGTAATCTTTGAGTTGCAAGATGATTTTACTAAAGAAATAAAAGAATTAGAAGAGCAAATTGTTGTTCTATTCTTTTTTAGAAGAATTCCCCCTAATGAAGAGCTCAATTGGTGGTTTGTCAAAGTTTGAGAATCCAAGGGTTGGATGATTGCCTCCCATCATCGCCTTGGTCAATCCTTTGTTTCTATCACTTTCACCTCCAAAGACTCTTACTTAAAAGCCCTAAGACTTGGTGCCTAGATGATTTTTGGTCAATTGGTCTTTCTTCAACACTGGGTATTCCAATTTGATCCTGAGAATGTGTCAAACATGAAATACCCCCTTTGTATTTAACTCCCTTTCTTAAACTTGGCATGCACAAAGTACTTACCTCAGATAGCTACTAGGTTTGGAAGGCCATTATTTCTCCCATCCGAGCCCTTCACTTCCTTCTCTCCCACTTGCGCATATTGGTTGAGACTGATGTCTCCAAGGACCTCCCGAGTAAGATCTTATTTAGAGCCCCTGGTATCCAATTTGAACAATGAATTAATTATCTCAACTTGTTGAAATCATGTTTCTACTACGGATAGCAAGGCCATATGATTAAAAACTATCCAATGATACCTCCCAAACAACAAAACCAGCCTACTAGTAACCCTTCTACTACCACTACTCAGCATGCAAGCAAAACAATACCTCATGTTCAGTATTTACAACCTTCTGGTTCTCATGTTGTGACCTCTTTCCCTGCTCATTCAGTGTCCCAAGCTTCTAAATTGGAAGTTACCCACATCTCCCTTTAGCTCTCTCCATATTTTGAGGCTCCTGTGGAGAAAAATCCTCATGAAACAATCGAGGAGGTTTGGGTAACCCAACACAACAAGAAACAAAGGCGCAACTCGTCACGGGATGCCTCCCCCCCTCCTTTGTAGAGGTGTCCCCAAAGACCAACACCTAGGAGGTAAGGAATGGAGCCATAAGCCCACCAACTCTTACTCCAACAATACCTCCTTAGCCACACATCAGTCCAAGGGAACATGTATTCTGCATGATTATATGCAATATGTACCCACCCGAAATGCCTATGATGCTTTAGTTGATAATATATCAAATTTATGTTTAGAAGGACATGGTCTAGGTTTAGAAGGACATGGAATATTTATGATCCCAATTGAAACAAGAGTGCTGAAAATCATGGTGCTTGGTTTACTTGGAGCAATGCATGTTGTGGGGATGCTCTTAGAATAATAAGATTGGACCGCTTCTATGTAGCATAAAATATTGATATCCTCCAAAATGATTTATCTCATCCAATCTATTTAGTGGTAACTTCAGATCATCTCCCCATTACCTTGAGTATTGGGTGTGCCCCCATAAGGAAACCCAAAAATAGTTTACCTTTCAAGTTAAACACTTCCCTGCTCAAGTGCAAATATTGTGTTAATGGAATCAAGAAAGTGTGGAATCTCTTGCCAAGGCCCTCAAGAGGGAGAGGGTGGATTATGTGGTGGGAGGAAACCATTAAAAGAATAGTGGATTACCTTCGAGGTTTTGGAAAAATCCTAGCCTCTCTTTGCAAGAAAAAAGAGAAAGAATTGGAGCAAGAAGTCGACCAACTCAGCCACCACCTTAGCCAAAATATTTGCAGCATCTCTTCTCAAAAGTAGTTGGGTGAAAAACAGACAGATTTAAGGCAACTCTAAGCTTATAAAGCCCACGGGGTGTAAATTAGGGCACATCTTCAATGGATTCGTGAGGATGATAAAAATTCTAAACTTTTCTTTAATGTTATTAAGAAGAAGAATAGATTAGAGAGAATTGAGGTTATTAAAAATACCAGATATGGCCTACAAATTCCGATGGAGGACCTCCCATCCTTCATCCAAGAGCATTTTGCAGCCCTTTTCAAAAGTGAAGGGCCCAATACAAAAGTTGATATTTTTAGAGAATGTTACAAATGGTGCATATCTCCCAAGTATCTGAAGAAGATAAAGTATGACAAAGGATCAAGCCTTATTGGGGATTAATTTGATGCCCAATCAAAAATTTCTTCTCTCCATTACCAGGGCAACTGTTATCTTTCATATATGGAAGACTCGATGCAAATCCATTTTTGAAACTGATCAAGAAGATATCTCTAATCTTTCAGTAGTTAACATCTTTGCATTTGTAAAATGCCGATTGCAGGTTGAATCAGCAGGTTGCACCCGTAAGGAGAAGGCACTACAAAAAGAAATAACAACTCTAAAGAGGCATATCTGTGAGACCTCTACTCATAGCTCAGATGAAATTTACAGATTAAAGAACGTGGTAGGTGAATTAACTGGACAACATAACTCGGTGATGCATAATTAGACACACTTGATGAAGCATTTGGGTCAAGTGAAATTAGAAGCCAACAACACTCATTCCAATCCTCATATTAGGCTCCCATCACAACATGATGTGGAGCAAGGTCTCTTAGACTCTTTTCCTTAACAAATATTTTTCCAACATGCTGCTCCCTTGCAGTTTTTGCTTTGGCAGTGCAGTAGTCTCTTCTCAACAGATAGTGTGCAGGTTGCCCACTAGAGGGAGCAACCCAACAATCTCTAGTCATAATTTTAATGTCAACATGTCTTTATATAGTCTTGGTGATGGCATGGATTTTCATCTTCATAACATCCACTAGGGATATCTCAGTTTTTTACATGGGTTACTAGGGGATCACTTGTATGGCTATTCACTTCCAATGCTTGAAGTTGGATGCCCTAAGTGTCACAATCTTTCTTAGTTCTGTGTGTTGGTCCTTCATGGCCCCATGTTGTAGTACAATAGTGGGGGACTGTGTGTGGTCTTCGGTGTACTTATTTATGATGATGGGTGCCCTGCGTGACTCTGTGAATGCACCTATGTTTGCTTTGTCTCTACTAAAAGGAAGACTATCGTAATACCGATGTTGTTGGGTGTTTAGGCTTGGATGTAGGCACCCACACCATGGTTAGCCTTTATATTGTATTTGTTTCCTTAGGATTTTTTTTCCCTAAATAAATACTTCTTATAAACATGCATCTTAAGGTTCCTTTAAGTTTTTGGCTAATATAAATTTGACAACAAATTAAAAAAAAACTTCACAATAATAAAAAACATTTAATTTTTTTAAAGAGAAACCCAATTCAATTTCCAGAACTATAACAATTGGGAACGTTGATGACCAATCACCAAATATACGGAACGAAGCTCTTCGGCTCTTGTCTTATACGATTAACGGAATCAAGTGGTTTACTTTTTACTTTTTAACATTGGTGGGGCCAGAGCATAGACAGATGGCACTCACATTTATAAATATATTTGTTTCCGTCTGGGACGTGGGGCCCACAAAGAGATAAACTGCGAACTGCATAATGTTTGTACAAACAGATAGATTTGGTGCCATGGTTGGTGCGGCGCCCACAGCAAAAATATCACGCGACTCCAATTCCGTTACCTAAAAATATCACGCGACTCCAATTCGGTTACCTGGTTTCCTTCTATATTGGAAAACTGCCTCGGCCACTGGTTTCCTTCCATATTGGAAAACTGCCTGCGCCAGTGGTATTTGATCTCAGGTTTTCTGAAGGCCTAATCCTTCATATTGGCCTCTTCCCTTCGTTTGGATTGTCCATTACACAACACAGAAAACATATCCGATAGATCGATATTCTCTTATTTTCAAAAACATAATTCATTTGCAAAGGAAAGGAAATGAGTTCAAAGGCATTCATCGCAGCGAGCGTTGGGTCGATGGACGTATTGAGAGAGCAAGGAATCAAGTTGAATCGACTTCACAATTTGATGGCTAAGCTGTCGTTTGGTGCTGCGGCTGCTTCTTTTGTAGCCCTTCGAACATCATCGTCTTTGTCCAAAGTTGATGCAGAGCATAATGTTGTGAACAGCTTCAAAACGGAGATAAAGAGGAAGCCACAACATCAGCGATCAGAAGAGTCGGTGAAGCAGGTCATCTACCTCACTTGTTGGGGTCCCTCCTAATCCTAATTCATTACTGTATCCTTTTCCCTCCTTTCAGGCAGACAAATATTTGGAAGATAAATCAACAGCAGACAACACTTCTGCAGATGCAACTCCGTCGCCAATATAATTATAAATTATATGTTGACCGGCGACGGAGTGATACAATTCAAGAGGATGGAACAGACAGTCCCTCACCCCAATTTGTATTTTTTACTGTTATTGTAGCTATAATACATTCATTTCGTTTCCATTTTTGGTTTCGCACTAAAACTTTCTCCTTTAAAATTCTTTGCACAAGATATTTCTCCCCGACAATTGAGAGATTCTGTAAGTTTTGTCTGGCATTTATTAGTTGAATTCATGGTTTTCTGTTAATATCCAGCCCTCTGAGAAAATACGTTTGTTTATGTGTTGCGTTGAATTCTATATTAAGATTGACCGCAGATCGTCTTATAATTTTCACTTAGATTACAAATAAGAGTGATGTTTAAGGCCTCTGAACCTGCAAATCGACCCAGTCCGGATGGAAGGATATGGAGGAGATATTTTGAGAGTACGTTTGGCAGCACAAAGGCTTGAAATTAATTCACGCGTTCCTTGTGTCCATTTGTCAGGGCTTGACATCGTCTACGTTATTTCTATTATTTGAATATATACTCCCTGGAAATCATTGCCAAATGTGACGACCACATTATTTGCCAAATGTGACGACCACATTATGAACGACAAAAGAAGGTTATAAACACCAATACAAATGAAAAGCACATTAAGATCATAATCTACCAAAATTTAAATGAAAATTTTCCTGCTATCTCCTCAACTTAAACCAAACCATATGCGTAATCTAAATAACATGGAAAATTAATGTTCCTTTCGGATAGGAACTATTTTTATAAATTCTTCAAACATTTGTTAAATCTCTTTATTTTGGATTAGTCCTTACCTTACAAGAATGCCCCTACAATTGCTTCCTAGTGAAGAAATCGTCTTTATTAAATACTTTAAAGCTTTAGATTCATACTACTGCATCTTCTTTTATTAAAGTCTCAAATACATACTATTACAACCCCTTTTATTAAGGTCTCTAGATCATAGATCATACTAGTACATGAAGTCCTAGATACATACTACTACATCCTTTACATCCTCTCTTATTAGAGTTCCTCTTATTGAAGTCTCAAATACCTTGCCAAAATGCAACCTTAAATTATTTACATCATGTTTTCCTTGGCTTAACATCCATCCATGTATTTTACACATTTTTTATATACAATTTTTATACATTATGTCAAAATTGGCTTTCTTAATGTCCTACAAGTTATTTTGGTCTCTTTAGGCATACCTTAGGATATTTCTTCACCATATTATTTTTTAATAATAAATTATGTATGGCTTCTATTAAGAATCACTGCCAAAACATTACATCTACCATAAGGTCAATTAAACCATATCCAACATGCCTTTTATCATAAATAGTTTTCAATTATTTTTCTGTCAAATATATTCTTCAAATTCATCAAAGCGTTTGTTTCCACAATCAAGTCGTAATATCATTTTCATTAATAGATAAAATCTCACTTGGCCAGTTACCTTCTAAATTTTGAATTTCACCAAGATAAATATCAACACTTAGATTCACTAAATTATTTAAAAATCTGCTATCGAATTTCTTTCTTTATAAATATGCTTACATTTTCAAAAGATTACCTTTAATACTAGATTATGAACATCAACAATAGTATTATTTTTTATCCAATCCCCACATCTATTTTTGTTGATAGTATTAATAATAACTTATGAATTTCCCTCGATTCAAATATATTTCCATCCTTTTTCTATTGTAATTTTAATCCATGTAATAAGTGCCCTAGCCTTTGCATAGTTACTAGTTGAAGTTCCACATTATTTTGAGTAAGTGAGGAGAATTTTGCCTTCATTATTTCAAAAAACACCACCTCCATCGACTTTTACCTAATTTTATTTAGAAGCGCCATCAAAATTACTTTTGACAAACCCAATTTCTGGATATTTTTGTTTTACCTTAGATTAAAGTAAATCCTTTGTTTTAATTATATTATTGTAGATGAATCTTACATGTATGCTCAAATCATGTAACCAAGTTGTTACCTTTTTTTTTACACTTTAGACTTCCCATGATGAGCACCATATCTATAAACATTTTGCAAGAGGCAATAATACGGTTGATGAGGAATGATAAGGTAATATTTGTAATTAGTCTTAGGTTTAGGATTATTTTATTAGGTTTACCTTATTTCGCTTACTTCTCATATACGCCTGATAGGCCTATCCCATATGGTCTTATCCTACAAGATACGATTGGATTCTGTAAGGATGGTAAAATATCTATAAATACCTTTGATTATCGATGAAATAAAGAGACTTTTTTTTTTATGATTCTCATTATTTGATATCAAATCATTTTGATCAGTCTGTGGATTGATTCTATTATGCTTGTAGTATGCTCCTCTTGAACATTTTGAATCAAGAGCCTTGCTCTCTATTACATCCTTCTTGTGATATTTATAAAGAAGGCAATAGAAACATGGTTCTTAACCAAGAGCATATCAAGGATATATTTCTATAGGATTTAACGTAGTTGGATAAGAAGTACGCAAATATTGTTTCAAAAATATAAATAATGGGAGATCACCTAGGTGTGAGCCTCAATGTTAAGGACCCTAAACCTGGCATCGAAGATAATACCTCCAATCTCATCGACATCACAACTCCTCTTTACTCGACTATGAGCTCCATTGAAGCCATCCAACTCCCTTCCATGGGTGTAAACTAATCCTATACCGCCTATTTCATGGAAAAGTTCCACCATTATTTTATAATTTTTGACTCTATGGAAGCAATTTTTTCCCTTAGAGCATAGCCAGATCTCTGGTTGAGCATATTACCTTCGGGTCTTAAATCACTAATACACTTGTCAAATTCATGAACACTGTCATGTGAAGGAGCATCACAAAAGCATCTATGTCCCACATTGGGCTTCCTTTTGGCACTATCAACCATCGTCATCATGTTTGCATCATTATAGTAGTTGGAATGGGATGTCATCATCATGCCCTACTGTTCCTTTATCAAGCCCTACTATGATGAAATCACTAACTCCAAGTCTATCTACAACATTAGTGGTAGTATCGTCTCCCTCTATGACATTGTCCCCTACTCCTACTAAAAGTACCACTAAAGGCCCAATGACAAAGGCTCTGACCTCTACCAAATCTAACACTACCAAGTTTACCTCTTCAAAATTTGATGCATGTCACCATTGCACCCCATGTCATGGCTTGGTTCTACCACAAGGAGGACACACAATACTTGTAAGTATGGATGTCATTAGGTATTAGTGGCTATAGGTTGATGCTAGAGCTTTACCTCCTAATAACCTATGACGACTTCCTTGCAATGCTCTAGTAGATGTCTTGTCAAGCTATAAAATTCTTAGAGAGGTTCAAACCCAATACTTGGCTATGAAATCACATAGATATCTCATATTTGTATATGTTCAAGGAGTATATAAGCATTAAAAACAACAATTTAAAGTTATTAGATGTACCCATCAATCCTAATGAGGAAATCTACTTCATTCCTCATTTGCTATTTACTACATCGACTCTATGTACTTCTACAGTGAGCTCAATTTGAGTGTGTATGAATGCAACAAGACATTTTTCCTTTCCATCTGAGAGAGCACTATCATTTCATGCTCTACAAGCCAATTACCTACAATATATGGTCATCATAAGCCATACACATAAGTATCTATTCCTTTCCCCTTAGTAGACACATCACCTACCTTTTTACATGGATGTGCATTCCCAAAATTATTGTGTGGCCTTTATGCATAGGAGATGGTCACTCTATCCTGTTCATGTCAAGCATCGAGTCAAAGTTGCTCAACCTATGTTTCAAATCTACCACCAAATATGATAATGATTTATCGGGCCATGATGCTAATATCTCCAACATGCACCAATCATCTGAGGGAGCTAAAATACATGTTCTAACGGTAGCAACACATGACATAGTGTATGCCATTGAGATATTGTATTTGTTGGTTGTCTTCGGAGTATGGAAGGATAACTATGGATGCTATTTTAAAGTGACTAGAGAGGTTAAACAAACCTCTTCCACATGGCTCAAGTTGACAAGCCTTTTAATTAATTATTCCATATTCATAGTGGGAAGACACTAAAGGCTACCTTTTTCATTTATTGAATGCAAGTAAGAAGGTAGAGGCCTATATAAAAATTTTAAAACACCAGAATATTCTAAAGATTCTATTTAGAGGGAGAATCATTCCACCTTCCTTTTTGCCAAACAAGACAATGGTATTTTTGCAATTTGAGGCCCCAATCCATTTTTGAGTAAGGCTTATATATACTCATTGGAGAGACATTTTTGAGGTTGATCCAATAGAAGTAAAATTTTCTAGTTTTGTGAAGATCTAATATGACTAGTGGTGTATCAAATTTCATGTTGCCTAACTTCCAACTACTATGATATTCATTCTGATTTGAGGATTTGGATTGTATTTTCTACTCATTGGAATGCAATATTTTCTTTGCTAAGAGGAATAATGAGGAATGATAATGTAATCTTGGTAACTAGTCTTAGGCTTAGGATTATTTAATTAGGTTTAATTTATTTTGCTTGCTTCTAATATGCGCTTGAAAAACCCATCCCATATGGTCTTATCTTGCAAGGACTTCTAACAATTCTCTAAGGATTATGACAAGCCATATTAAATATGATCTTATCCTATGAGATATGATCAGATTCTACAAGGGCAATAAAATACCTATAAATACCTTTGATTATCATTAAAATAGAGAGGGAAAGAATTTTTTTTCCTCATCATTAATTAAATAATTGGGCATGATTTTGACATTATTTTTAAAAAATTCTATTATTCCTTTCAATCCATAAATTCCAACATATAATGCGAGGGCCAATCTTCATAGAATACATAATGCTTTAGTTTTAAAATAACTAATCCAACATTTCATCAACTCTTTCAATGATGGGCCTACCCGATATATTTTCATATTAAAAAAAAAGTAACCACAAACGGTGTGAGCAAAGGGACAATGAAGAAGTAAATGGTTTGATGTTTCTAAATATTTCTCATGTAAGGTACATCTGAAAGGTCCATGATATCGTCTTCTTTGTAGACTCTCTCCTATAAGAATCTTACTTTGAACTGATAACTAAAAAAGTGTTCAAGGCATTAGGGAGAGCCTCTAGTGACCAAAAATTCCTCCAAGAAAAATTTTTAGGAGTAGAAAATTTTGATTGCTCTAAATTCTCATATCCCAACTTCACCGAGTGTTCACCATATTTTGATATATTTAAAACTAACTCATCCTTTTGTAAAAATTAGTAAATAAAACTCTTGATGCATCTTTTGAAGTTCATCCACAATTTTCCTGAGTTCCTCTCCTTGAACCAAGTTACTAATAGAAATCTATGATCTAGAGTTTTTGCTCATATTAATACAGTCTTTGAAATTTTGAACTTTATGAGTTAGGATGTTCGAGCCAATGATTGCAATTTTGAGCTAAAGATAAGAGGATAAGGCTTCAACCAAGCATTAGATAAAAAATTTACATAATTCCCCTCATTGACTAACCATATAATATGTTTCTTTATAAATTGTAAACTATTTAAAATGAAGTTTCATATTGATGATCCTTTAGGAAGGGTTATTTTCCTAAATAATTATATTTCATCAAGATAACCTATATATATTTAAAGTAACATTTTTACCCAATTCTTTCTTTGATCTTTGAATAATATCCACCCAACCTTTGCCCCTAAGGCCAAAATCAATTCTACAATTTCACAAACCTACTCCTCCAATGCTCTTTCCTTTGCAAACCCTATCTCACCTACAAAGAGAAAACCTAATTTTTTAATGCTCTATTTCAATGCAATAATACACATCAACTTGGGAACTCATGACGAACAAGGCTTTAATTTAGCACAATATTTGGAGTACCTAGCTGAAGATGGGTCGTTGAATTTTAATGCTATAACACATATAGGCCTTGGAACTGATTGTTTATCAAATCCAAATTAACAACTTCTGGCTTGAACAAGTCACATATTTTGAAAGGCAAATAGGAGGAAGCATAAGAAGTTTGGGTTATTCTGGTCTGAATATTATCAAATTGGCAACATGTGAAATAGCTGGTAGGGGAAACCTTACCAAATTTTATGCAAATATACAGTATGTAAATAGATTTAATGAAAGCTAAGTGTTGAATAGCTATTGTCTAGATCAAGCAATATCATAACTCACACAATTTATTTTTGAAAAAGCACACCAATTAGTCCACATGCACAAGCGGAAGGATGGTTGCACAAATTAGGATGTTTAGGAATCAACAAAATAGTTAAGGAATGATAGATAATCATGCCTTTACTAATTTAGTTGCACTAAAAAATCACTTTGTATGGGCTTGCCAAAAAAGTAGTTCTAATTAGATAAGTAACTTCAATGACTTTCCTAGTTGAATAAGTCTATATAAGGAGGCTTCCTTTCATAACATTTCACAATCCTTGAGCAAATTTGCCCTACAAGTAAGATAGTTTTTCTATTGTTACCTTGAACCCTAAATTATAGAATTTGCTTCTATAGACTCCATGCCCAATAGACAAGGATTCTATTTTTGGGTTCTTTACCTCCTACAAGTAGAAGTCCCATGTGAGTTGCCAAACTATAATGAAACTCCACTACACTAGTTAAATCTTGTTGAAGATAGGAAATTTGAGTTGAAGTATTACCCAATGCTGTACAAGATGAGAGGTCTTGAAGCTCCATCAATATATCATGTTTTTAATGCCGTAAAGATGTTGAATATGTTGACAAAGAAAAACTTTTGCCAAAATCTACAAGAAGATTCAAAACTTCCTAAGCCATAAGCTGATGCTAACCAAGTGGATTGTATGAATAAAAATTTGTAGCCTTTCCAATGGTAGCTAAGCCAAATTTTTCTATTGGTAAGAATATTTGAACTCTTTTGGTGATAACTAAAAGGAATCTATACCTTTAGTAGGAATTCGTTCCCCTTACTACCCAGGCATGTGGGTTCAAAAATTGAATCATCGTCCACTTATGATTGGATTTGTGGTGACTATCTCACAAGTCACTATTCCTTGACATAATTACCAAGGTAACATTAGTAGGGGACCATAGGGAATAGAATCCAAGAATAATCAGGGAGGAAGAGGGGACCCAAGATGGTCATACAAGGTATTGGTATGGACCAGAAGAGCTAAAATTCTATGGAAGCAAAAGTGTCGTAAGTGTTTCAAGTTAAGAAACTTCTAAAGATTGTTTAGCCTTCTTGGTCCATATAAAGGTCACCTTGGAAGTGGCATGAAATAAAAAGAAGCTTAATAGATTAAACACTCATGCAACTTTTTCGTTTGAGGCCATAAGGAGGAATTTTAGGTAAATATATGCTTATACAAGTTAAGACGGAAGCTTTAACTTATGTTGAACATGCAAAGGAAGCAATCCAGAACTTTGCTATAATATTTAGAAAAGTGAAAAGCACATAGAGTAAAAATTCTAAATAGCTAGTTGGACTATTCCTTGGAGATGACATCATCATAAATTTCAAAATAATCTAGGCAAGAAGGTGCCTTTTACCTCTATAAGTCCAAAAATCAAGCTAAAGAGAAGTGATCCAAAATAATTTGCTAGATGATGTTAGTTAAGCTTCTCAAAGCTTCGACATAGTGCAAGTAGCTCATAAAGAAGTTTGAAAAGCAAAGTGAATAAAGACGATTACCCAGATCATTCAGGTAAGCTTCTAAATCATCTAGTATAGTAGCATCAAGTAGGAAGGGATACCGAAAGGTAAGACATAGGAGTAACATCCTACACTCAAGGACCTCATCAAGAAGTACACCTAGCACTCCAAGAATGAGAAATTACACCACATAGCACCTGTTATAGTTGGAAAGTGAAAACCACCTCCATGAAGCATGATAAATCATCCCAAGAATTGTAACCATTAGGGATATGTAGAGCAAGATGAAGAGACCAAATGGTTCCAACTCAGCCCAAGATCATGCCCGATCAATTTTGGCCAATAATTATATGTAATAGTTATTTTCATATTAGGCTAGTGAAAACTATAAAGGGAGCAATGCTCCTCCTTTATAGGGGTCGAATATTTAGTGTTTGCCTTTTTTGTAAGTCAATGTTCTAAGGTGTTTTAAAGAAATCAAAGGGTTGTTTGGCTTCTTTCCATAAAAGTGTGGAATATTTATAGTAATAAATTACACTTTCAACATTTCATTTAGCTTTGATAATGGTGAATGTTGTTTGGCTCAATGTTGTTTGCTTTATTTCAATAGGGGTTGAAGTAAATGTTGTTAGGCTTGAAGTTGTTTGGATTATTATTGTTAGAGATTTTGGGGTGTTGAATATTATGATAATTGTACTTCTAGATATTTTTATTAGTTTTAGTTGGAGTGAATTTTGTTAGGTGAAATAGCCATTTCAATCATTTAAGAGAAATATTTGGAATATTAAATGCTTCAATTCTTGTGCTTATTATGCTTTCTTATTCACTTTGATAGAGGAACATTTTGTTAAGCATTTACTCATAATAGTTAGTCTATTTACATTTTGCTTACACTGAATTCCATCCACATTTAATCTTATTTCTATCCTTGTTTCCCCTATTTGTCCTTTACACTCTTTTTAATAATTCAAGTAGTTTGAAAGAGTTGGCATTCTCCAAAGGTTGATCTAAAATAAATTTTAGATCGTCCAATATTGACTCTAGTCTAAGATGCACATTTCATACCTAGATAGATTGAAAGATGAAGAGATATGATCCAATCCTATTTGAGAGAAGGATACATATTAGTCACCCACTTTTATCATCCATATCCTCTCAATAAAGAGCTACTTTCTTATAATCAACCCCTCTTTAAGACACAATGAGTCACTACCCTCTCAATAAAGAATTGACTATGAATGGTACCTTGGATCCCTAGTATGATGCCAAGATGATGAGGTCACATATCAACCATCAATTAATCAAAGAACATTTTTTTAATAAAAAATATTATATTAATTAATATTAACCATACAAAAAAGGACGGGTGGAATTAGCACACCCCACAAACCATAAAAGCTGCTAGGTGGAGGAAATCACACCTTGTAAAAAATAGAGTCCAAAAAATATTACTACACATCGCCACCAACAATAATTACACAGATATCCCAAGACATAATCATTAAATAAATATCAAGGAGTGGGATGAAATTTATCCACCTCACTGACATATTGCTAGCCTCCATCCAAAGAGACTAGGGCATTCCATCCTTCTTCTACATTACCGCCAACTAGAGTCTGTTAAGGAGTGGTAGGTGCATCGGTATTACAAACAATAACCTAAGTAGTAGCAGTGTCACCCCACACAACAACTAGCCTTGATTGGTAGGTTGAACATCCCACCTGAATTTCTGGTGAGAGGAAGGACCAACTTCATCATCCAGGTATTTACAACACTGAGAGAGTTGGTACTAGTGTCTATCCATCGAAGAATGGGTGAAGCATCGGGACCCTTGATAGGGCCAAGAATGGGACCTGGAGGAGCTTCTATGGGAATTGGGAGGGACACGACTAACCGTACATAGGGTAGTACCCTAATGATCCATCAGAGCACAAAGGTGTTGTAGCTCAACATTCACCTTGTCCACCTGTGCAAAAATCTACATCCAATAGTTATAAAAAATAACATATTTTTCAATGAAAGAAAATGTCAGATTGGAGTCAAGCTATATAAAAATCACCTTGCTCCTAGTTTTTTACAAATGGAAGAGAGTACTGATATGGAAAAAATTCCACACTAGTTCAATATTATCAAAAAAATCAATGGGATCCCCTAGAAGAGCATGAGGCCATAAGAAGGGACTCCGTATGAAAGGTTGAAATAATTCATGAGCCATTTCCAGGCAAGAGAAGCTCGCTGACATTGCCAAAAAATATGCAACACATCCTTAGGTTCACCACAAAAAGGACAGGTAGGATTGTAAACACCTAGTTGCTTAAGTCTATTTCCTAGAGGAAGTCCTTGGTGAATAAGAATCCAAACAAATTTTTTTTATTTAGGCTCAATATATGAAGCCCAAAATTGGGCAAAACGTAAACTCCACCTTTAGGGTGAGAATACCAAATCCCATTTAACATTCAGCCTATGTGACATGGGGACCTGAGGAGTAAGCTAGTTATACCCAAGTTGAATTTTGTACTAAATTATAGGGACCTTATCAGGCTAGCATCAATCGAACCACCAAGGCTTTTGGAACCTCTTATGTAACTTGCTCCAAAGGGAGAAAGGAATATTATATATGACAACATCATAGGTCTATTTATCCTCATTTATAAGATTCTAAGTATACCTAAAAATATCCCAAGATATCTAACTCCTGGTTTGACACGAGAAAAAATTCTTCAAATATGCAATTATTTTTTTATAAAAATGTTGAGCTCTGACCCATTGAACTTGAGCCAATAGCATACCTTGCCATGAAATAGTAGGATACCACTAGACATTCATATCCTGAAGGGAGGCCCCTAAATTTCAATCCTTTCCTTTCCAGCATAGCTATGTTTTAAGTGCCTTCCAGGCTTTCCAAATACTCTTGATAACAAAGGAATCCTAAATTTTTATAGGAACAAGGGTAGTAACAATAGTCTGAAGGCTCAACCCCTTTCAAACTTTTTTTCCATAGGGTAAGCCATAAGACAAACAATGTCAAACGAGAATTTTCCAATGCTCATTACCTATGAGGGATCGATGAATCTATTTAGCACATAAAGCAAAACCTTGTCTTTGGCAATAAAAAAAGCCCATACCTCCACAGGATTTGGGTAGGCAACACACCTCCCATGCCACCCTATGAAAGCCTCTTTTCATAACATCTTTTACCCACAGGAAGTCTCGTAAGAGCTTATCCAGTTTCTTATAACAAGCCTTGGAGGGCATCCAACAAGAAGAATAATAAACATGAGTGGTAGCCAAAACCTTAGAACAAATTTGAAACTTTCCTTCCAAAGAAAGTATTTTTTATGACCAGTAGACTAACTTATTCTCAACCTTGTGAGTAACATCCTGCCAAAGATGTGCAGAAGAGCCAATAAAAGCAAAAGGGATCCCCAAAAATTTAAATACTTCACCTGGTTGGATCCATCCCCATTGATAATGGTCGAGCCAATCAGATATTGGATCAGGGGAAGATCTATAGTAAGAGGTTTTCCTCCACTTAATGCTAGAACCAAAGGCCTTACAAAATATTTTTAAATAGTAAATGACTGAGGACAAGAACTGCTCATCTTCTTGAATAGTAAAAAAGGAACCATCAGCAAAGTGACCATTAACCAGCTAAAGGCTAGAATTGGGGAGTGAGATGCCTCTAAGGCTCCCTTGAGAAACCTTATGTGCCAAAATGTAGCCAAAATCTTCAACGGTAAGAGCATAAAGTGAGGGGCCAAGACGACAACCCTGCTAAATAGACTGACCTAGTTGAATGGATTCCAATTGACAATTGTTCAAGGTAATATTAGCATAGGCATCTTGAAAAAGTATGCAAATTGTACTGATGAAAAACTAACCAAATCCAAATGCTTGAAGCATAGAGGTAATGAAATACCATTCCATTTTATCATATGCTTTTTTGAAATCAATTTTAATAAACAGAGCATTTTGTCCTAAGGAGCGGGCCCATTCCATACCTTCCCAAACTACAAGCACATTATCTAAAATATATCTTCCTTGAACAAACCAAGTTTTTTCAGGTCTAACTATTAGAGGCAGAAGAGGTCGAAGCTTACGAGCAACAAATTTACAAATAATCTTGTAGCTCACATTCAAAAGGGTTATAGACCTCCAACTAGTATACAGCTAAGGAAAACCAAATTTAGGAATGAACTTAACATTCCCTTTGTTGATGATGGCTCATAGAGTTCCACACTGTATGGCTTCCAGGTAAATTTTGTGCAAATATGGATCTAGCATGTCCTAAAATTCATTGTAGAATTTGCAAGGAAATCCATCTAATCCAGGGGCTTTATCATTGGCCATGAAGTACAAACCTTCCTTAAGATCCTCTAAGCATAAAGGTGTATCACACAACTCCACTTGAGCAGGAGAAAGCTTATAGGGAACAACTAAACAACAATCATCTAATACCCGTTGATGCTCATCATTAAGAGGTTGAGAAGTAAAAACTCGATTATAATTATGAATAAAATTCTTAATGATATTTGAAAGTGCAGTGAACCTTCCTGCTTCCATTTGAATGGCATGGAATTAAGAATTCTAAGCAGGAGGCCGAAGCCTTTTGAAGAATTCCTTAGAGACTCTATCTCCAATTTGAAGCCAATGTAGGCGAGATCGAAGCTGAGCTCCCTTAGCTTTATACGGTTCCTATTTCTTAAGTTAATGCCTGAAGGCTACAATATGAGACTGAAGATTTATATTATAAGGAGAAATATCAAGCTTGAGATAAGCTTTATGGACCTCTTCTTTCAAAGCTGAATTAGGTTGTCTTCTGCGTTTTGCAATGTTCGCCCCTAAAATACGTAGCATTTTGGTGGTGTGTTATATAGTATAGTTCCACCAATTAATCCAACCTAGAGAGCCCTACAGTTGAGGGAGCAAGTTCTAGATTCGAAAGATATGGGCCTTCATGGCCGGACTGTGCAAAAAGAAAACATTAAAGTAGAACTGAGAGGAGTGAACTTTGGGTTGTGTATGCTACATGTTGATAACAAAAAAAATGGGGGTGTGGTCTGAAAGAGTAGTTTCGAGCAAGGCTATGACAAAATGTGCCAAGGGCTTGAAGGGGGAAAATAAAAGGAATCAATTTCAGAGACCATCACGCGATATAACCTCTCGAGAATCCTGGTTAACTTAGCTTGGAAGTTTGAACAAGTAAACCAGATATCCCAAGGAAAATCAGAGGATGTAAAATAGGATTTTGGATCAAATAGACATAGCTTATTTTTCATAAAAACCAAACATCCCATTTTCCAGAGCACCAATGTCTTGGAGAGTAACTGGTTTTATCCAAATCCTTTTCTACCATGTTGAAATTATTGTGAAAAATCCAAGTGGCTAGAGCCAGAGAGAAAGCTAGCCATCACCAAAGAGAGCTCCTAATCAAAGCATCGTTAGAGGCATAAATATTGACCACCCCAAATGACTTCCCTCTAATCTCAAGTAAAATCCAAACAACTTGGTGGGATGGGTCAACACCCCAAGTCACCACATGTGGCTGCCACTTGGGCACCAAGATCATGATAGCTCCTCCTTTACCAGGCAAATTCTTGGTAGAATAAAACATGCTATGTGGACTAAGAAAATTACAAACACACTACAGATTGAAATCACTTATCTTAACTTCTTGCAGATATAAAAATTCAAAAGTTCTATGCAAATGAGCAGTGTTCACAAGCTCACTTTGAACCAGGTATTTACATACTGGATATGTTAGTCCTCACATGTTCCATGAGAAAAAAATCATGAGGACTTTTTAGTATCCATAATATCCATGACATCCTCTAAATCATATAGGCCCCAAAGTGAACTGAAGGAATCAATGCCTCCACTGAAATTACCCTCGCCCGAGGACATTTGGAGAACAAACTCATTGCACTAGCGACACTTTTCAAAGCTCAGGCCCAAGTTGTCCCTCGAGGGGCTTTGAGAATGATGAATTTTAAAAGTTTGTTCCTCCACAGTCGCGGAGTATGTTGGCACCATCGATGAAAAAGATGGCATGGTAGTGGGATGAGCCTTTGCAACAATAAAGACGAATGTAGGGCTAAACCAAAGAGAATATAAAAAATGTGGTGGTTGAGTAACTACAGGGGAGGCTAGAGTAGCATTTGGGATCCCTAAAAATTGAATGTCAAGATGCATGTTAACGACAACCGACATGGTGGTTTTAGAAGATTGCATAGAGTTAGTGGGGGCTTGCATAACCTGGGTATCAATAGGTCTGGTCTGAGTAGGCTGCACAAAGAGATCGGCCTTCTTAGTGTGCTTAGAAGCATGATTTTTCTTGGTAGTAACCTTTTTCCAGTCACCTTGGGATTCTCGAGCCCTATTAGACTAAGCTACCAGGGCAGTCGAAGGGGGTAGGGTTTGTTTGAACTTCCACTCCATCAGTGTGTAATCTCAAATCTTGTGAGAAAGAAACTAGAAAAGATAACAAGTATTCGGTAAATTGATATAAGCTACAGGTTGCCTAATGGAGGTGTAGATTGAAAATACACGCCAAACAGAAAGATAAAACCACAAGAATGGAATACAAGAAAGTTGCACAAAACAGACGATTTATATTAATCGATGGAGTTTAAAAACTCCTTTTTGAATACAACTGGGCCTGTAACCCTTTATGTGATACAAAAATTACAAGTTATGCTAGGGTTCTCCGAAACCCTAGCTGGCACGAATGGTGGCGCTTTCGAAGAACGTATCTTCAATCCCAATAGAGTGAGTGGGCTTTGTCGTATCCCTTGCTTGGACCACTCCAGCTTAATCAGCTGCCATCAATAAACTGGATCTCGTTATCAAAAACCCGCACACATTAACACTATCAAGGAGTTAGAAATTAATGAGAGGGCCCACTGCGTGAGCCCTCAGAAACAATTTAAAACCCTATAAAAATGGAATGCAAGAAATCAATAACAGATTAATACATAAAATATGGCTACTTGCTTTAAACTAATTTATACATGTTCTCTGTTAACGCAGCTAGACTAGGCGACACCTGGAAGTAATTTTGTTGTCAGAATAGGCTGTGGAAGACGCCCTGGTGCACTTGTCGAACGCCCGCGTGCTTCTGGATCTGGATTACAGACGCCGATTTGAGTCTGTGGCTGTAGGTAAACGCTCGTGGGCACTTGTTAAACGCCCGTGGGCACTTGGTAAACGCCCGTGGGTACTTGGTGAAGGGGTAAACGCCCGTGGGCACTTGCGACAGGAATGGGAGATTCTGCAGAAGGAATGGCGGCGAAAGCGGCGACGAAAACGACGATAGATGCGGCGAAAAGGGTAGCAGAAGAAAGGAGATAATAGTAGAAGAATTAGAATCAGAGATAGAAGTAGCAAAAGACCTAGGCGAAGAAGATAGGTAGAGAAATAGATAGCCTTTGAGCCATCAAAGTGACTCGATTTATAATCCACTCTTAGGGCACACTTTAGGGTTTTAACGACACTTTGAACGTGTGGCTAAGATTAAAGCGGATCCAAGGGTAGAGAATAAATTTTGGTTGTGGAATGGATTAAGATGGATGGACGGATGAGATTAAATGAAGGATGAACGGCTCAGATTAAATCACTTAAACTATTATTTAAATATATATATTAAAATATTAAAATATATATATAAATATTAATTTAAATAAATTTGGGGATGAAAAATGGGGGAAAGGTGAAATTGGGCCAAATAATGGCGGGAAAGTGTGGATTTGGGCCAAATAATGGTTGGAAGGTGGATGACCGACATGTGGCTGACAGGAAGGTATAGATGACTTGCAAGTGGCTGGATTTTGGTGTCTACAGATGCCCCTTTTTGAGCTACTTTGTGTGAAGACACAATGCAACACAAAAACTTAGGACACACCAAAGCTGGATCAGACGCAACTCTCTCTCAAGACTAAAGCACAACTTTGAAGACCAAAGAATAAAAGAATGTTTAAAATTTATCGTACCCCCTCAATTGGCTAGCGAGAATGGTTCTCACAAGCCAATTGGAAGAAATCAAAGAAAATGAACCGTTTTTGCCCCAACGATGAAAAAGGGGTTGGTGTATGAACCATCCGTTTATGTCCCAACAGAAAAGGGGTTGGTGTACAAACCAGAAAAGAATATGATTGAAGACGATATGAGTGATGTGAAAGATGAACCGTTTTCTACCCCAACGGTTATAAAGGGATTTTCGCCAAATTTTAAATTCCATGATCATGTAAGATGAATTCTACTATTAGGAAAGTTAAAAATTGATAACGGATGCCCCAACTCCTGTGGGTGAATCCATACTGTTGATGAAATTGCCTTGTTGGCGCCATTGATATGCAGAGATGCAATATGAAAGAGTCCAGAACTTCAGAGATGCTCCTAGTGACTGTATGGATAATTCCTCGGGTCAGAACCAATCAACCTAGGTAGCCTTAATCTCTAGCAAGACTCAAAATAATGATGATATTGAAGATTTGTCCACGTTTAAGGCCCCATGAACTAGGCCATCAATGACAACTGTTGAGCAAATTGATCTTGGTATGAGGTCACTTAAAAAGTAAGATACCCAGAATTGATTTCCAATTTTCAAATGGTGAAATAATTGATGATGATAAATGGTAAGTGTCCTTATGGTGGTTTAATCCTCTTACCAAATTGCATGGATGCAAATGCAATCGCCAAGGTGATAGAATATACCACTAGATACGAGGTTTACTTTAATTTAATTTGGCAAAAATATGCATGATGAAAGAAGAATGAATGAAATTAACGATAGATCAGAAGAATTGAGGAATGTGGTTAATTTTGTGAAGGTTTTGAACATTTTTAACCCAATTTGTAAATCAATGATGAATGATGCGCTTTTTGAGCAAAATGACAAAATTTATTTCCAAAACTTTTGTAACCTTCACAAAATGTTTTATTATGATAAGAAGAATGGATGGATGCAATTTGATGAAATTTGGAGGAGGTAAGCTTCAATTTTGTAAGTTTTGTTCTTTTATTCCATACTAACATCAAACGCCGGTATGCATTTGGAGGTGGCAGAAATGCCCGTCGGTGTTTGAATGCATCATGAAACGCCCCATTGTGTCTGAATGTGCCATGAAATGCCCCACTATGTTTCAGGGCGCAAAAACCAGCTATTTAAACAGTTTCAGCGAGAATTTCACTCATTTGTGCGTTCGAGCTTGAGAGAAGTGCGTCTGAGGGAGTGGAATGAAGTGAAGTGAAGTGAAATGTTGTGTGGGAGAGAAGCACGCGGGAGCTATGGCGGAGATGGGAGCGAACGTGCCAGTGCAGCCAGCTGAGGTATTTTTTTATTTAATCAAGTACTTTTATTTGTTTTGTTTGTTTGTTTTTTTTTTTTTTTTGGAAAAAATTTGTAACCAATTTTTGTTTTGTTGTTTTGCAGCTTAGGGTGTTAGAGGCACGACACCAATTCTTCCCTATCATTCCGGGGATGAGGAGGTCATTGTCCCGCGGGAGATATTGGAGCGTAGGGTAGCGGAGCACTGGTTGGAGGTAGTTCGGGCAGATGAGGGTACCTCTCGGCTTTGGCCGAGAGGTGGGATCCAGATCGGGGACGTTCCGCTCATGGAGAGATGACGGTGACGCTTGAGGATGTATACCGCATCCTCAAGGTGCCCGTGGAGGGGGCACGGGTGGAGGTTGGACGAGATAGGGCCATGGAGATGGCCAAGTTGTTTGGGGATGACTGGAGGGAGATCCGGACGGAGAGTGGGGGGATTCCTTACTTGGCCATGTATACGGCCAAGGAGTTGGTAGCGGTGGAGGCTCGGATGATGTTCGTATTGGCCAACATTGTGTCCCGAACAACACGGGTGCGTTCCATGGAACACGATGGGTGTAGTGAGCGAGATGCTCACTAATAGGGTAGTGTATGCCTGGGAGTCCGTTTTATTGGTGCAGGTGTATCGGGAGTTGTATGAGGTACGGAGACGGGGCCGGAAGGGCCTAGGCTGCAGTGTGGTGCTCCAGTGTTGGGGCTGGGAGAATTTTAGAGTGGCCCGACCGGAGGGGTTGCCATGTGCTTACTAGGACAGGAGCCAGGCTTATGGTAGGAGATGGCTAGTGGCGGAGGAGAGACAGAGCGCCCGTGAGATCGGGGCAATGGTATAGGAGTTTATGGGCAGACTTGACAGATGCCCAATTCATCTGGAGGCCCTGGCGGGAGGCACGGTGGATCGGTGATGGAGAGCATCTGAGATGGGTGTGACAGGCTATATGGGTAGTGGGTCGAGGCCACAGCGAGGTGGAGTACATACAGATGTCTCGAGTGCTCCCCGGTCGGATTGAGACAGGATGTCCTCGTGAGCCGTGCGCTATCGGAGGCACGATCGGAGGGGATTTGCCATGTGTCGAGCCATGGAGAGAGGCGAAAGAGGACGATGAGGACATGGAGATCCCGATGTGGACGAGGGGTAATAGAGTATGCGATGGATGGCCGCGAGCCGAGGTGGGAGCCACCATTAGTGGTCGTTGGAGTGGAGAGGACGAGGGAACCGTAGGGGTTCCCAAGTGGGGAGTGTCCCCGCTGAGCGATCGAAGGTGAAAGGGAAGATGGTCGGAGGCACCGGGGAGTGGAGATGACAAGGATGATGATGGCGAGGGCCTAGGAGAGGCCGTTGGAGAGACTAGAGAGGTACCCCCTAGTGGGCACGAGGATGATCGCACAGATAGCAGAGCGTGATGCTATGCTAGCAGTTCGGGATGAGAGGATAGCTTCGAGCAACAAGTTGCGAGGGGATGCCCGATAGCGTTCGGGAGGGGAGGATGGCGATGGCAAACTTGGATGGAGCGACTAGGGTGCCCCAGGATGACAGGGTGACGAGACTCCAGGCAGAGCTAGCGGAGCGAGAGCGACGACACGGGGTAGACATATCTAGACTTAGGTCTAGGACTTGTTATATTGAGGCTTTGGAGGATACATTGTTTAGGCATCACATTTGTGTTGCCTGATCCTCCATCCTCCTCTGTCTCTAGGCGTAGTGAGTCTAGGCACACCACTAGGTCTAGGGCTCCTACTAGGTCACAGGGATCCTCTTTTGATGGTTAGCTTAGTGCTTAGATGCACTCTTTATGAGCCTTGGTGCTCTATTGTATTTTGTAGCCTTTTGGCATTCACTGTACGTTTTGATCTTTATACATATATATACATGGCTTTTATTTTTAGTGTTTTACTTTTTTTTTATGAATGCCTATGTTTTTGTGATGCATGTTTTTATATGTTTTAATGCATATGTGATGGAATGGAATGCAGTTATAGATGATTAATGGAGACTAAATAAATGAAATATGCACTAAGAAGCACTCTTACTTTTAGATAGTTAGATTAGCCAACCTTATCATAATTGTTTAATCGGGGGCACCGAACTTGGTAGCTTGTGAATGAATGACGTATGGAATGACATGAATATTGAAGACGATATGGAGGTTGATATGGAAGAAAATATGGAGGAAGAATGTTTTACAAAGACTCAAACATGCTAGTGGTATCAAACAAACTTACTAATATTGCCTAATTCAACTAGGACCAAATGTGTGTGCATGCGAGTTCATTAACCAAATCAAAAGCATGGTAGTGACTCTAGGCAATCAAAAACTTGTGTGTGTGCAAGTGTGTTCATTAACCTCATCTTGCACAAATTAGGTAACCTTGATGGAGAATACCCCAAAGCTAGTTTGTCCGTATGAGCATTCGAGGTCTCTCTTTGAGGAGAGACATGTCGCCACGCAATGAGTATACTCCATAGGTCTATAGCCCCTATGAAGGTTAACTCCATAGTCCATGTTGTTTTTGACCTTTGTAAGCTTTGGGGATGACTACCTATTCTCGGACAAGTAGTACGATCCTTACAACTTATTTGGGATCAGTGGTGTGTGAAAAATGTTCATTTCCTTAGAGCTTTGGGGAATCGGATTCTCAACCGAAGTATGATGAGAATTTTACCCTATCGTTACTACTCTGTTTATATTTATATTTTGTTATTTGCTTGTGATAGTGGTAAGAACCACTATTTTATGGACTATGTTTGCATGATAGGACAAAGAGGATTACCCTTTTCACTTCGAGGCACAACCCAAGGATGGTGTTATCTCTCTTTTACACAAGATGTTTTTAAGATGTGAAAATGTGATAGGTTCAAGACTGCTTTGAAATCATTTCCCAATACTTAAGATTTTATTTAGTGTAATTTGTGATATGGCCCTAGAGAATTTTGACATGCATTTCAAGTTTGCTTAAAACACTAGAAATGGTAGTATTAAACATTTTGGCAATGTAAATATGTGCAAATGGAAAATGGGTGTACGAATGACATTTCGGTTTGATGGATTTTATGAAGGTGCCCGATTAAGGCAACATGACTTTTGCTTGACCAAATTTTATATCCAAAAGATAGAATGGTCTCTAACATGATATGCAACTATGGCTGAAAATGAAAT
Organism: Wollemia nobilis; assembly: GCA_028583015.1. Lineage (NCBI taxonomy): Eukaryota > Viridiplantae > Streptophyta > Pinopsida > Araucariales > Araucariaceae > Wollemia > Wollemia nobilis. Next base: position 135,403 of record JAQPPZ010004465.1, read on the forward strand.
GTTATGGTTTTCAATGAGATGTATGCACATGAAATGCAATGTTTTTGAATGAGATGTATGCAACTAACAATGACATGCAAATTCTTTTTATTTTATTTGTTTTTTTTTTTACAAGCCATGTATATATGTACATATAAAATTCAAACTATGCGTAGAATGCCCTCAAGTGTATAACATTAAGTGGTTTGGGTTCTTCCTCTCCCTCTAAACTGGCAAGTCTATAAGTTCCATTACCCACTCTTTGACCATATATGGACCTAACCAATTAGCTAATTTATCTCGAAGATGCGGCAATGCATTGGTGTTTTGTTGATTCTCTTTAAGGACAAGATCCCCTACTTGAAATCCTCTTAAATGAACTTTGGCATTGTAAGCGTTTCAATCGGTCTTGATAAACTGCAAATGCTCTAACATTGTTCGTTTTTCATCTATGAGTGTGAGTTGTCACGTGCTTGTCTAGCATATCATCGATATTCCAAATTAAGATGGATCTCGAGCTCAAGAGGCATGATTGACTCCATAGACCAAAAAATGGCATTGCCCCATGGGAGTTCGATGCTTGTTGTGCCCATAATGCCAAGGGGATTTGTGTATGCCAATCTTTATGTTTTCTTTAACAAGTTTCTTAAGAATAGCAATTATGGTCTTATTGGAAGCTTACTTGTCCATTGGCTTGTGGATAGTAAGGAGTTGAGAAACTATGTTGGATATTATACTTTTAAAGAGCTCGAACATCCTTATTCTTAAAAGACTTGTCGTTATAAATGATTTTAGAGGGAATACAAACGAAAATGATATGGTGAGTAAAAACTCCACAATTCTAGGACGGTTAGAGGAATAGCTTCAACCCACTTTGTGAAGTATTCTTTAATGATGAAAGTATCTTTTCTAAGAGGAGTGAAATCTTGCCAATTAAATCGAGACCCCATTGTGAGAAGGGCCAAAGGCTTTGGATGTGTTGTAAAGCTTGTGATGGTATATGGATTAAATTAGCGTGTTCGTGACACTTTTTACATTGTTTAACATATTTGCAACAATCTTGTTCCATAGTGGGCCAATAATACCCCATACGTAAAATACGCTTGAATGGCCATTCCACTAAAATGACCACCACAAGTACCATCATGGGCTTAATAGCTCTATGTGTTTCACGCTTCTAGATAGCGGAGGAGTACTCCATCATATCCACGTTTATACAACACATCCCCCAAAAGAAAAACGAGCCTTGAAGCATTGAGACAAATCGGTGGAAGTGTTCCAAACTTGAGGAAGGCTACTATCTCACTAGACCAAGGCTCATATGGATCCGAATGGATAAAGCAAACATCTTTTTCATCTTTAGACTCACGGACATTGGACTTAGAAATTGTGGAAATGATTAGGGGTTGTACCTCTCCAAGGAGTCCTTTGGAATCAATGATCCAAGAGATGCCATGGCATCCATGAATCTATTAGTCGAACAAGGCAAACTAGTGATCTCATACCAATCAAACTTAGAGAGCAACTTCATTGCTACATCATGATAAAGCTTAATGGTAGGTTCTTTGGCTTGGTATTGTCCTGTAATTTGTTTAACCACGAGTTGAGAATCCCAAATATCCAAATATGCTTAATGCTCGTAGCTATGGCTGATTGAAGACCTAAAATTAAGGCTTCATCTATTATTAGTGCATTGGAAGTCTAGTTTGAATGATAAAGGGATGGGAATCCCTTGAGGTGTATGAAACACAACTGCGACCTTTGTGCACTTAGAGCCATCAAAGAATAACGTGATGTCAACATCTTCCTTGAATGTGTCCTCTTCTTGTTATGATAGCAAATACCAAATCATCTGGAGCTCAATAATCAAAGGATGATCACTAGGTAGTGGAGCTTCAAGTTGATCGGCTATAACTTGACCTTTACCAGATTTTTGGCTAATGAATTCAAGATCGTTCGATAAGCAACATTATCCATTTACGTACGAGTGTTATTATAAGTGCGAGACATCATATAACGTAGAGGTTTTCTCTAGCTATGACATATGTTGTATGGCTAAGCATATAATGACGAAGTTTCTTAGTGGAAAAACCCCTAACACAACTTTTCCACATATGCATATCGTTTCATAGCTTACCAATGTTCGACTAATATAATAGATAGCTTGCTCATGATTTTGTTCATTCTTTTGTGCAAGCATTGTCCCTAAGGCAAAGTTCTTCGTTTGAGATATAAAGGTTGAAAGGGACCCTTGGACGAGGCGGAGCTAAGGGAGATGCTAAATCTTGATGTCATCAAAGGCTTTCCGACATTCATCCTCCATGAAAATTGTACCCCTTTTGTAGTAGGTGGAAAAATGGCCTACATTTATCAAAGTTGTGCAATAAAGTGACGGATTGAATTAATCTTTCCTTGTAAACTATGCAACTCCTTCAAATTAGTTGGGGAACACATTTCCATAATGGCTTTGACCTTGTTTGGGTCCACCTCAATACCTCGTTTAGAGATAATAAAACCTAGGAGTTTGCATGAGGTAACACCAAAGACACATTTCTTAGGGTTCAACCTTACTTTATGCTCTAGAAGTCTATCAAAAACTTTTTCCAATACATCAAAATGCTCTTGTCGAGTTTTAGATTTTACCAATAAAGCATCCACATAATCTTCGATAATCTTATGCATATAATCATGGAAAATATAAGTCATGGCTTGTTGATAGGTTGCACCTGCGTTCTTAAGGCCAAAGGGCATCACCCGTAACAAAAGTTCCCCAAGGTGTGGTAAATGTTGTTTTGTGTTGATCTTCGGGGTTTATTCGAATCTAGTTGTATCCGAAAATCCATCCATGAACGAAAGCATTTCATGGCCAATGCAAGTATCGACAAGGGTATCGATATTTGGAAGAGGAAAGTCATCCTTAGGACACGCTTTATTTAGATCTCGAAAATCGGTGCAAACACGTATCCCCCGTTAGGCTTGGAACGGGTACCATGTTAGAAATCCACTCGGGATAATCAATCGGGACGACAAATTTAACATCCAAAGTTTGAATCTCCGATTTAACTAGGAGGGCCCGGTAGGATGCATTTTCCTAAGTTTCTTTGACAGGTTTAGCATCTTTTTGTAAGGTGAGGTTATGGACAACCAAATTAGGGTCTAGGCCTGGCATGTATTTGTAAGACCATGCAAATATCTCCTTCTTCCGCTTGAGTAGAGCAATCATTTGCTCTTGTTCCTCTGATGATAGAATTTTAGCCAGTTTCACAATTTGGGTATTATCTTGGTCTGTACTAAGGTCTACATCGATAGTTTCTTCAATAGACATGTGGGAACCTTCCTCAAGGCGATGGGGAGTAGGGATCGGATTTATGTCATCTAAAATTTCATCAAGCTCCTGCCTTACTCTCATCTATTCCGCTGGAAGACCTCTGGCTTAGAAGATGAAGGTGAATGTGGAGGTGAAGGAGGAATGTAGTTGGCGGAAGCCCTTAACAATTCCTCGGAAAGGATGAACTTTGAAATAGATGGAGGGAATGAAATCCGATCCATGCAAATATGGCTTGGGTTGATCGGGATTGGCTTATCCGGATCATATGGATTATGGAGCGAGGTGAATAAGTCTTCAAAATTCATTGTCAACTTATGAAAGAAAGAATGGAGGAATGGAAGGGAAAACCGATGAAGACCTCGGAAGACCTGAAGTGCAAAACAACATAGTTTTTCAGTTTTTTTTTTTTTTTTTATTTGTATTTTGAGTTTTTTTTTTTTTTTTGTAGTGGTGAAAACCACTATTACACACATACATAAAGCAATAAAAGATTTTTATATGTTTTGATTTTTTTTTTTGGAATTTTCTAATTTTTTTTTGTTTTTGGTAGTGATGAAAACCACTATTTTAGTATATACATATAATACATGTTTGGATTATGGCTTATGGATGTGGCAGGGGTGGTGGTTCACCTCGTTCTTGTGGAAGAAGCAAGTGAAAGATGGCCTCTTGGAGAGGAAACAATTGGAGATAAAAATCGTCTTGTTTAGTGAGGGGAACAATGGGCAACGACTCTTCTTCAGATTCATCAGCATTTGACATGACGTCAAATTCTTCATAGACTTCATCTTCGGATTCATCGGGGTGGAGGATTTCTTCTTCTGAATTAAGATTAATGCTTTAAAAAGCTCGTTCAAAAGAAGAAAGGGATGGAAGTGGTTGGTAGCCTGGACAAAACGCTCAGTGGGTCTACGATATGGCATATCGATGCGTTCGGTTACCCCTTGCTCGTAGCGACCTAGGCCAATTCTCCAATTATGTCTGTGGAAATAGCGAGATGGAAAACCCTCCATCCTTTCGATATTGGGAGGGACTGGATGCTTAGGTTCTAGTATGGTGGTAGGACTAGAAGATGACTCTATTCCCCCATATACAAAATTAATGGAATTTGGCATAGAACCCATGTTATAAACCGATCCAATGGATAAATGTTGGTCATGTGGACGACCAAAATCTTTAACTGTTTGCACATTGAACGGTGTGATGTGGACATCTTGGATGGCATACTCACCAATACCTACATCAGTGATATGGATCTTGACTTGGGAGGGAGAAAGACTAGATGATGGAATAGAAGAATGTGGGATAGAAGAATTGGAAGGATTTGGTTGGGTTGATGCTTCACTGACTTGTGAAACATCAGCTGGTGATGGTTGGGAAGATGGAAGAATAATAGGTGATGTTGAAGAAGGTGTAGAAGAAGGGGGTAATGATGTGGAAAGAGATGATTGGTCATGGCAACATGTGCATGTGGTCACTGATGAAGAAGAAGGAAGATTAGTTGATGAAGAAAGTGGTGAATGAGATGGAATAGTGGAAGAGGAAAATGGTTGTGATATGATGGGTGGCTCCTCAGGAATGGGAGCTTTAGAAGAAGATGGTATAGAAGAAATAGATGGGGTCAAGAAAATATGAGTGTATGGCAACACAATCTCATAAGGATTTGAGACATAGTTGCAATGTTTGAAGGGTTCTGTGTCAGCAGGTACACAATGAACCTGTCCCTCATATACATACTTCAAACATTGATGCAGTATAGAAGGGACACATCTCATCTCCCTAAGCCAAGGTCGTCCAAGCAATACATTGTATGCCATGGTCCCTTCCAAGATGTGAAACAAGGTATGCAAAGTTCGGGCCCCTACCTCAATGGGCAAGATAACTGCCAACGTGGAAGATAAAGCATCATTGAATGCTTTAAGAGTAAAAGTTGACTTTGTGATAAGGGATGGCCATAGCTTTAGATGACTCAACGCCGATGTTGTAATGATATTGATTGAGGAACCGGTGTCAATTAAGACTCTCTTGAATGGCTTGTTATCGATCTTGGCCATGATATGTAGTGGAGGATCTATACTTTCTGTTGACATAAGTTTGATTTCAAAATCATAGAAAGTGATGGAGGGCTCCATGCATGTTTGAATACTCCCCACAAAGTTGTTGAAGGCATTAGTATCTTGAGTTTGAAGCTCGATTGATTTTAAGATTTCCATTAATGCCTCTCTATGCGGAGGAGATTGTTGAATGAGGTCATAGATCGATAACTTGCGAAGCCATTTTTAACGGTAGTTAACCGACTACTCAATGACATGATGGGTCATTGGCGTTGAGTAGAATGATTTAGCGGTTTTTGAGAAGTACTAGCACATCGTTGGGTCACTTACCGAGGTGGGGGGTTTGTACAGTGGTCGTGGTTCAGCCTGATTTGGTTGGTTCGCCCTTTGATCCTGGGTTACTACGTTAATAGTACCCATAAAACCTTGGTATTGTTGTACATGGTTGACTTGATTAGGAGTTACCTGAGTTACTCCCCCTAAAGTTGTTGGAGCTTCCTCCCGATGTGGAAGGGGTGTTTGAAATATACCAAGATTTTGATTTTGTTGGGCTAAGGGGCTATCCAATTTAATGGCTCAAATCTCAATAAGATCTTGGATCACATGTTTGAAAGTTGTACAATTATTGATATCGTGCCCATTTTGCCTATGATAAGGACAAAATATGTACTCCTTGTAATACTTCCCCCTTCTAGATGGGTCTAAAGGTTTAAACTCGGTAAAGTTAACCGATTTGTGCTATATAACTTGTTGAATATGACCGCATATGGTTCATCTAAAGGTGTGCTGTCGCTTGGGACGATTGTTTTGCCAAGGTCGAGTTTCCATGGTTGGCCCAGTATTGGGAGCTGGTTGAGTAGGAGCGGGTACCGCATGATAAGCAATTGGTTGCGGTTGACTTTGCATTATTTGTTGTTGTTGAGCCATTACGGGCTGGCTCACCACCACTTGATTAACTTGGTTAACATTTGAGGTTGTATTAGCCTGTGTTTGCTTATTTTGGCCATAATTATTATTTCGTTGTTGGCCATTTTGTTGCCATTCTTTTCTACGGGGTTTTAAAACACCCTCTTGGACTTTAATGTCTTCTATGATACTTGCTTGGGCCAAAGCCTCTTCAAAAGTCTTGTATTGTTGTAATTGGAGTAACCAAGAGATAGGTTTTAAACAACTCTGGGTAAACATTTTGGTTAACTCCTCCATTGGTAGGGAGAATGGCAGTTTATTAATGATAGCCCTCCAACGGTTTCCAAAGTCGTAAACTGTCTCATCGTCATGTTGCTTGAGCTTGTATAAGTCGGACAATGAAACCCTCTTTTGTACATTCAAGGAGAATCGTTCTAAAAACAGATTAATCAATTGCTCATAAGCATAAATGCTATGGTGAGCTAAATTATTATACCACTGTACAACATCTCCTCCTAATGTCTGAGGAAAATTTCTGAGCATAAGAGCATCATTATTTTGGATTCTAAAGCAAACATGCATGAATGAGCTCACATGTTCATGAGGATCCTTAGTTCCTCGAAATTTGTCAAACTTCGGTAATGTGAAATCAATTGAATATGGTGGTGAAGGTACCGAAGGATGAATTGGTTGATTGATCAATGACCTTAGCGTAGGTTTATGACTAAATGAACTAGGCGCGTTAAGCATAAGGTTGTCAATCTGTTGTTGCATAGCATGGAGTCGAGAATCTTCATGAAAATTCTGACTTTTTTGATGATTATGATGATGTAATGGAAGAGTGGAAAATTGATGAGATGGGATGAAATTTCCTGGATTAGGCGGTGTAGAATGGACATGTTGTTGGTATGGATGATACCGGAAAGAAGGTGATTGGTTTGAATGATGAACTGGACTAGGTTGGGAGAAAGGTGGGGTTGGAATGGACACCACCGAAGATTGGGGTACCCAGGTGGGGCCTGAGCTAATAAAAGATGGCTGGATAGAAATTGGTTGGGGTGTAGGTTTTACTACGACAGGTGGTTGAGCATTTTGTTCGTTGTTGCAAAATCAATTTGTCGAGATACTCCTTAACCTTATTAATCTCTAACCCAAGGGAGGTGGGATGATTGGATGAAGGTGGAGGGCAGTGCCATGGTAGTCACAGGAGCGCATAGCAGGGGCAATGAATTGGGAGGGAGTTGCCATGGTAGTCACGGGGGACTCAAAGAGCAATGAAGGTGGTGAAGTAGGCGATACAGGGAAGGAACAATAGCGTGTCCCAGGTAGGGTGAAACCATAAATGATTTGGGAAGAAGAGGGTTGAAATTGGTTATGGTTGGAGAGTTTCCACCAACTTCATAAAGAGAATTGGTGTACACCCGGGTACATGGAGGAGAAGGTGGTCGGGAAGACACTACATTTGTCTCCAAAGGAGAACAATTGAGCATCCGGGAAGATGTTGGAGATGAAGCCAAGATACCACATTAGCCTCAAAAAAGGGTTAGTGTAGACGAGTGAAACCAGGGGTATGGTTGATGCAATATCCTGAAAAACAGAATCTTGCATAGGGGAATCTTGGATTAGCTCAAGGACATAACTAGTGCCATATCTTAAGTGAGTTTTCACTTGGGCCATATCAATGTGGGTAATATGACAGGAATTGTCTTCCTCCATGGGCATGGCCATGTGATAGACGGTAGAAGGACGTGAAAGACCCAGCGAACCTGAAATTCACTAGGATAAGTGGCTATGTTGGTGGTGGGGATGTTTTGTGAATTACCCATTTGATTATTTAGATTTAACATTTTAGATTGATTCCTTGTTAAAACCATGAAGCAATAAATCTAAACAAATTCAGAAAAGAAGAATGCAAAACTAGAATGATAAATTTACACTACAAAAATTATCAGAAAACAGTCACAACCTAGGTTTCAACCAATGTGTCTTACCTGTGGTTAATTAATTATTTTTTGATCTTAATCTGTAGTAAATTTTAAGTGTTCGGTTTATGAGTTTTGCATGTGATCTAATCTTGAATTATTCACAAAAAAGGTAAAAACTATGGCTAGGAAAGGACAACGAGATTCTTACTGGTGATGAAATCCAACAAGTTTGCTCGGGGGTGACCTATGGTGTCTAAGGAAGAAGTTTAATGGATGGAGATGAATTCCACCGTCACTAAACTTCTAGCAATACCTGGTGATGAAATCCAGATATCAACTTTTTAAATGCAATATGAAAATGCAATGAATTTTTTTTTTTTTAATGTTTTAATTATCTAATGTGTACATACAAGGCTATAAATCAGAAGTTCTAATGATCTAAGCAAGAGGCTACTGAAAACATGTCATTTCCTCTGAAGAAGTGGAGTACACCGTTTAAAACCCCCTGCCTACCAATGATATCGGATATCAAAGGAGCAACCGGAAGGTTCGTCCACTTCTCCGCTCGGAATCACCCAATGGCGGAGTACTATTGACATCCAATCAATAGTCCTACTTAGATAATTAAAACAAATAATTTATAGCTATTCTAACATGCAGCTAGGTATGCAATTTTTTTTTTTTTTTAAATGCAAGCAACAATCAATAATGCAATGCAAAGAGAAAATGTAATTAAAAATAACTGTTCTTTTCAGTTTACTTAGTTTTTGTTCATTTTAAAGTAATGATATGAAAAAGAAACAAAATATGGGGAAAAACCAAAAACGTAAAAAGTACAACACTTACTTGGAAGCCTACGCTTTTTTGTAAAACGACTTCAAACGCCACGGAGCTGTGCAACGCACCCCTGGTTCGTATTGGACTTCCAGACGCCCTCTCTCATCTGGTTTTCCGCAAGCTCGGAACCCTAGTTCGCCGGATGAATTTTGTGATTTCTGGAACACCAGAAAATGAAACAGAAAACAAGAACAAATTAGTAAAGCAAGTATTTAAAAATATGAAACCCTAGGGGGTCCCACCGTGATCGCCATTTGTAGATTGAAAATACACGCCAAACAAAAGATAAAACCACAATAACGAAGTACATAATAGTTGCACAAAAACAAACGATTTATATTAATCAATGGAGTTTAAAAACTCTTTTTTTTTTAATACAACTGGGCCTGTAACCCTTTATGTGATACAAAAATTACAAGTTATGCTAGGGTTCTCCGAAACCCTAGCTGACACGAATGGTGGCGCTTCCAAAGAACGTATCTTCAATCCCAATAGAGTGAGTGGGCTTTGTCGTATCCCTTGCTTGGACCACTCCAGCTTAATCAGCTGCCATCAATAAACTGGATTTGTCATCAAAAACCTGCACACACTAACACTATCACGGAGTTAGAAATTAATGAGAGGGCTCCACTGCGTGAGCCCTCAGAAACAATCTAAAACCTTATAAAAATGGAATGCAGGAAATCAATAATGATTAATACATAAAAATACGACTACTTGCTTTAAACTAATTTATACCTATTCTCTCATTAACACAGCTAGACCAGGCGACACCTGGAAGTAATGTTGTTGTCAGAATAGGTTGCGGAAGGCGCCCTGGTGCACTCGCCGAACGCCCGCGTGCTTTTGGATCTGGATTACAGACGTCGGTCTGAGTCTGTGGCTGAAGGTAAACGCCCGTGGGCACTTGTTAAACGCCCGTGGGCACTTGGTGAAGGGGTAAACGCCCGTGGGCACTTGCGACAGGAATGGGAGATTCTGCAGAGTGTTGTAGAAGGAATTGCGACGAAAGCGGCGACGAAAATGGTGATAGATGCGGCGAAAAGGGTAGCAGAAGAAAGGAGATAATAGTAGAAGAATTAGAATCAGAGATAGAAGTAGCAAAAGACCTAGGCGAAGAAGATAGGTAGCAGACATAGATAGGGTTTGAGCCATCAAAGTGACTCGATTTATAATCCACTCTTAGGGCACACTTTAGGGTTTTAACGACACTTTGAACGTGTGGCTAAGATTAAAGCGGATCCAAGGGTAGAGAATAAATTTTGGTTGTGGAATGGATTAAGATGGATGGACGGATGAGATTAAATGAAGGATGAACGGCTCAGATTAAATCACTTAAACTATTATTTAAATATATATATATTAAAATAATAAAATATTAAAATATATATATAAATATTAATTTAAATAAATTTGGGGATGAAAAATGGCGGGAAAGGTGAAATTGGGCCAAATAATGGCAGGAAAGAGTGGATTTGGGCCAAATAATTGCGGGAAGGTGGATGACCGACATGTGGCTGACAGGAAGGTATAGATGAATTGCAAGTGGCTGGATTTTGGTGTCTACAGGAGGTATCACCAATCTAGATATCTATGAATTCCAGTATCTAATGAGGGCATCATTGGGAATTCTATCTAGGAAATACCCGATTAGGTTATGTGACTCAAACCAGTTATAAGCATTATGAAACTCATGCAAGGGAATGGAAACAACAGGGATAGTATTCTTACCAAGTGAAATACTTTCAGGATAAAATTTCTTGGGTGCTTCCCTGGTGCCATTGCTCTCCCCAATCGGCTCAGTAGAAACTGAGCTAGCCATTAGGGTGGCCACCAATTTAAACAAGATAGAACATCACCCTAGGTGGTGTTAATGCAAATTTATGATAAGATATAAGTGATATTTCCTAACCTTAAACGGTGTGGTATGACATGCAACACCCAATAGAGCATATGGAATGCAACACATACAACTATCTCCATGAAATACTAGTTCATCAAGAGCATATTTTTATTCCACCAAATGATAGAATATGGAAAGTATTTCTTTTAGAACAAATGATGAACCCAACTAGATCTGGTCTCTATTTGACAGATTAGATAAATATGTGATCATCAAGCATTATCAAATTGATGATGTACAAACTTAGCCAAAAGATGTGGAGTATACACCCATCTAGAAATAAAAATTAAATCTAGATTAACTAGCCTATTTAATAAACCTAAAATAGATCTACAATACTCACTAGCTTAATGAAAATAAAATAAATTTACACTACTATAATAAGCTCTAGATATAACCTATTTATATGGACAAGGAAACCTTCCTTGCTATAATCAAAGGAGATCTTCATGACCATCCTTAACTCATAATATCACTCAAATAATAAGACGAGAATTGGAGAAGAAGAGATTATATTTAATGCTTGGATATACCATCCTCCATGATTTACAATACAATATACCCCTCTATTATAGTGAATACAAAACAAATCATTAACAACCTATTAAAGTAGATTATCTTAAACCTAATCTATAAAGATGATATAAAAACTAGAATAAGTTGGTAAAGATTCTAACTAAATTGGATCTATCCAAATTAGATGCAAACCAATCTTAACAAATATTATTTCCATCTAACTAATTTGGATTCAACTAAACCAATTGGAAATTAATCTCAACAAATATAATTTCTTTTCCAAAAATTATTTGGCAGCTGGATTAGCATAGATCTTGTCATTATATAAATTAGTTATAAATCTAGAAACCTTCACATAGTTGAGGTATCCCATAGTTGAACTTGTAATTAGTCCCAGCGTTGGTCTCATAGTTAGTCCCATCCATGATACTATATAATTTAATCATTATTATTTTTTCAAACTAAAATACCTATAAATGATCTCTTATTCTAGTTTATTGACATAAAATATAATCTACTCCCTAAATTGCACTACATCTACAAATTATATTATAAGTACAATAAATAGTCACATAATACACTTTTAACATGGAAAATATACCAGATATAGTTCCTAAATATAACATGTTTGGGACTCATCACTTGTTAATATTCATTATAGATTTACTATTTCATGGTAGATCATCACTATTGGATTGTAATGAAATATTGGATAGATCATTCTATTATTATCTTAAGAAGTATAATTACTTTCTAGCAGGGTTATGCATAGCAATGAATCATTGTTAATTCACGAATATTAGGATTTTTAAAATTTGAAATTGGTGAATATGGGGACCCTTGACCAAGGCCCATTCGCCCAAAATTTTTGGGTTGAATTTTTTTTGGGTCGGTTCACCCCACGTTGATAATAATTTCTCCCTTTATTTTTGAAATCGCCAACACTCCCGCCTAAATCATGGACATTTTTTTACCTTGAAAGTATGATATTTTTTATTTATCCTACCAAATTCACCTCTTACATCACCAATATATACCTAACGTGACAACCATACCCATACAACTAAAACATTCATTCTCATCAAAAAATGACTTGTAGTAGCAAAAAATGATATGCAAAAACTTGATATGATCGATTGTAGAGAGAAGAACAGATGATCGGTTGAGGAAAATAACAATCAATTGTAGAGTAATGGATCTATAGAAGAGTTGATCGATTATAGAGGAGAAATTGATCATCAAAAGATTCAATCAATTGTAGATTACTCCTCTACAAGTACTTTACAACCGATCAATAGAAGTCTCTATAGGTTGCACCCCTACAACCGATCCATACTCAGTTGTAGAGGTGTAATTGAGTGTGGATCGGTTCTAGGGGTGCAACCTAACCCATATAACTGCATTTCTACAGCCAAGTGTGGGTCAGTTGTATGGGTGCAACCTATCAACACTTATGTCTATCAATTGCAGAGGTACAACCAGTCAAAAAAATTTGATTTATTGCAAAGGAGTAGTTGATCAGTAGAGAACCTTCTAGGAGGTGTAACTTTTAATCTACAACTTAATTTTTAATTTTTTTTTTAAACCACCTAGCTCAACAAGATCTATGCTTTAAATAATCTACGATCAATTTGGAACTTGGTAAAATCTTTAAAAAAAAAAACCTTAGAAGACCTCCAAAATGAGCTCTAAAGTTGCTAAAGTGTGATACCAAAGAAAAACAAGTAGAGATCTAGTAAGGGTAATGTGTAGAAACCCTTAAAGGATGCTAGATCTAGGCAACCTAAAATTATGGATTTGGTAAATATTATTGTCTTATCACAATAATATATGAAAAATGAGTGGTAGCAAGATTTTGCAATTGATTCGCCTTATTTTTATAATTTTTGGTGAAAAATAAAGGCAATTCGTCATGTCTTCTACATGAGTTTGGACATGATTCACCTTGATTTTGAAACTGATTCACTTTATTTTTATAAATAGATTTTAGGTCTGACCCCTTATGCATAACCCTACTTTCTATATTTTAATTTTAGTTCTCATCATTTTCTTATGAATTTAGAATATAATAGATAGAATAAAAAGGACTCATCCCTCTATAAAGTTGTAGTGGGTAGAATCCTTCTCTTCCTCTCTTATTGTGGTTTAATGGAACACATAATTGTTATGTTCATAACAATATCAAAATTTATGAATGACCATACAAAAGCATTTATTGGAAAGTCAACAGATTTTAATCAACTACTTAAAAAGTTGCATATAAGGAAGCTTTCACCTAGAAAAATGGATAAGGCATTGATGATAAAGGTAAAAGGTATAGTTAAGGTAATTTTTAAAATCCATGAGACCATAGACCATATGAGATAGCCCTCATAGAGGATGTTATTTATCTAATATATGTTTATCCAACCAAATGATGTAATAGAGAGTTTATTTATACTTAAAAAATTAAAGTTAGAAGTTGATATCTAAGAATACTCTACAACATAATGGGTGACTTGAGAAAATAGGATTAGAATGATATTTTAGGATAGGGAGTGGATTCCCCTTATAAGGATGCAAACAATTTATGAAGATGTAAAATTATCTATGGATGACCTATGACATAGACAATTGCTATGTATTAAAGGTAAATTATCTAAAGACATTGAACGGCAACCCACTTCCTATGAGGTTTACTACAAGATGAACAAGAATTTAACTTACTTAATCCTTTCAATTTCATCCTCTATAATGACCAAGATGAAAAATATTTCAGCAACTAGATAAAATTATTTCATGTATAGGTGATGTGTATCGCTCCAAATTTTTTGCATCCTTACCCTTAGTCTATAGGATCCGCGCCCAGAAGGAGGATGCGAGAAGGATGGGACAATACCTCGGACTGAGAGGCCCTTTGAAGGTCCCGCCTCTCGGGGGAGGAGTATAAAGGTGAATTTTCAACGGATGGTGGGTTCATCAAGAAACTTTTGAGTGGCAGTTTCCACGCCTAGGTTGAGAATGGGTTTGATGTGTTCGTTTTATACTCAATCATTCAATTCCTAGGTTTGGCCAAAATGAATCTAAACTATTCTATATGCCAATAATGATTTAAATGGATACGAGAAAATAGAAATGGTTGCTAAACACAGAGAATAGGCAAATTAGGACAGATCATACCTGATTCCGGATGTCTGATGATGATTCTGAGTTTTGTAGCAGTCCAGATTGCCTCGGTTTGTATGTAATCGTCTGAGATCATACAGGATCGTCTGACATCTGACGAATTCGTCAGAAACCTGCAATCACAAAAATAGATACAAAATACCCAAGATGCAACTACAGAAGTGTAGGGAAATGATAGAAATAACTATAAATTTGTCCGAATGACAGATCCAAACGATGAATTAAAGAGGACAAGCATCAACTTCACAATCTATTTTGATTTTATCATGCATTTATACTAGATGAGGTGAACTCCAAGATGCATAAACATAATAACCTAAGATAATGCAGAATTATAATAGAAAAATGCAAGAAAGTTAAGAAGATGCAAACTCTGGACTCGGATTACCCCCAATCTAGATTACAGTCAGGATCACCTCCAATTCTATGAAATCGACTATGCTCCTCGACAAAATCGTCCGTAATCGTCCGAGATCATTTGCGATGATCCGAGCTATGTTCGACTAAAAAAAAGTAGAGTTCCTGCAAGAAAATGCAAAATGTAGCATACAGACAGTAGTACAAGGATGCTCTAGTGAATAAGGATCTAAATTCGTCAGCTAAGGGGTTTAGGAGAATCATAATCAGGGGGACTAGAAAAATCCTAGTTTATATAGGATTAGGGGGAGGCTAGGAGGTTGGGGATCATCGCAATCTGGGAGATCTCCAACAGAAATCTCCAACTCGCAACGCGCTTTTGCCCAAGTTGGAGAGGTCATGAAACATAAGCTAATTATGAAAATTTGGTTTTGGGACAAAATCGTCTGGACGTTCTGTCCATGACGATTTCATCAGATCTGGGACGATCGCATCTAATCTGCGACGATATCGTCCAACGGTCAAAACAAATCCTAAAAATGATACGAAAAATGAGGAAACGGGTAACATGCGGCTTTGGAGTGGTTTGGGGGTTAAAATTCAAATTTTTATCTTTTATCTTTTACTAAGGTTTTAACCGTGCCAATTTTAGGGTGCTACATTTTGCCCCCTCTTTAGCAAATTTTCTAAAGAAAATGCGTTAAAGACGAGTTTTTCCCATTTTACAAGAAAACAAAAATGTACTCAATTTTTTAGACAACGATTCTTGGTCGAATCGTACAACTGCTGACTATGGTGCCCCCTCCGTGTTTTTACCCAAATCGAACATTTGAGGTAAAAACGTGGAAAGGCAAAAATTAAAATGTTGATTTTTTAAATAAAATTAAGAAAATAGGGTAAAACCCTAATTCATTTTTACTATTCATTTTTACTGTTCCAAAGCTCTGCAGAGAGAAAAAAAAAGGTGGAGATAGCGCACAGAGCGAAAAAGGTCCGACGCGGGCTACGGGTAAGGATCTAATCCTAGTATATTAGGTTTGATTTTGCTTTGTGCAATTTGTGGATTTAAATTTTTATTATTTGGGGCATCGTGGTCGTTTTTAGGCCGTCGACGACGTCTGGATGAAATCGTCCCTATTTCACCGAAATCGTCTCTAAATCGTCGATTTCGTCTAAGGGCGAAATCGGTGAACTAGGGGCGATCTCGTTCAACAAGGGATGATCCTCAAGTTGTGAAATTGAAGACGATTTAGTCCTAACAAAGAACGATTTTGCCCAATTTGGGACGATATCATCCGATGGTGGATGATAGCATCTTTAACTTGATTTTAAAATGTGTTTAATTTGATTTTGATGATTGGTTATTTATAAATTTTGTTGTTATTATTTGTTTTGCAGAGGGGATTACTAAAGATCCAGGAATGGAAATACGGTGGACTAAGAGACGACATAGCCACGCTTGACCAGACAGAGCGTGACCGACTAGGATAGGTTGGGCTATAGCATGTGGCAGAGATGCCACAAGTACCGACTGACATGGGGCTATTGACAGCCCTAGCAGAGAGATGGTATCTGGGGTCGTCCTATTTTTGGATACTGACAGGGGATATGGCTCCCACACTAGAGGACGTATGGAGGATCATGAGGATCCCCATACAAGGACGGCTCATGACGCCTGCGGCCAATCAAGGCCAAGCGATGATGAGGCTAACTGGAGACCCGAGCTTCGCCCTAGAGAAGGACAAGGTGAACATCGAGTCTCTATGGCAGATGCCTAGGGCATCTAGGCTGACTCAGGTTTTCGTAGGGGTGGTAGGTGGCTTACTTTTGTGCCATCAGAGCGGGTGCAGGCTACCATGGCTCCTCTTAGATATAGTTTGCGACATGAGAGACCACGGGTATAGGTTTGCATGGGGTAGCTTTGTACTCTGCCGCTTGTATAGGATCCTGCATGGGGTCGTATACCAGGGAGGTCGATGTCTGGTCTTGACATCGCTGCTATAGGTTTGGTGCTGGGAGCACATTACGGTGCGAAGGCTGGTAGGGCTCCCACTGACAGGGGTTGATCGGGAGAGACCCCGAGTTTACTATTGGTGGCTACAGAGAGGGTCACAACGGTGTAGATCTGTCAATGTCTTGGAGGTTGCTGGATGACCTCATCCTAGACCAGATCACTTAAAGGCCATGACAAGTGCACCTCGGGTGGGTAGAGGATTGGCAGGAGCTGGCTCACATCAGGCGAGTCTGCTGGCTGAGGATGGAGTGGGGAGAGGTAGAGCTCCACCGCTACGACTGGGTACTATGACAGTTCGGTCTACAATAGGGGATCCCTTCTCTCAGGGATTACGAGTACTCCCAAACTATTTGGGATAGTACTACACTGAGCGGGGCTCCAGAAATGTAGTGATTCTAGAGTCAGGACGTGGACGATGCTGCCATCCAGCCAGTGGATGGTGACGACGCTAGGGTTACAGACGACTATGATGCCTATTACACAGGCATCCGCCATGGTGTGCCAGATGGGGAGGTAGTGCCAGGCTACCATTGAGGCAGCGTGAGGTCACGGGAGGAGAGAGCAGTGGCGGTCCCCACAGGAGAGACACCAACAGATGGGTCAGGCTCCATAGAGGTCACAGGAGACAGGGTAGAGGGAGGAGAGACTCCCTTCATAGCAGAGGGAGAGACCACCATCGCTCGATAAGGGCAAGGGTGTCGAGGTAGGGGAGAGCAGTGAGATGGCAGCTCTCCGAGTTGAGGCTGCCCACCTTCGAGCTTAGGTGCAGTCATTGCAGGACAAGGCTACTCAGCTCAGGGCTCAAGTACAAACAATGTAGGATGAGACTACACGGCTTAGGGCACGGAGTGGAGGGGCGAGCAGGGATGAGCTAGTGCAGTCTATGATGCAAAACACATTCTACTAGGGGGTATACTTAATTGGTTCCGGAGGGCCGAGGGTCATCCCCAATATTAGAACCAATCGAGATGGGATCGTGAGGACATTCTCACGATCGACGCGAGGACCCAGATATGACCGGACCTCTATGGGACCACCTCCTCCACGTCGGGGTGGGGGAGGAGATGAGTCGAGATCTCAAGGGCTTCTCGAGGCTAGCTACTCAGTGATTATATTATTATTACCTTTGAGGGGATTGAGTATGCGAGTATGGATTGTGGCATGCCAATCCGGATGATGTATATAATTTATTGTTAATATATATATATATATATATATATATATATATATATATATATATATATATATATATATATATATTATATTTTTGATGATATGACTTGTGTATATGTTGTATTATGATGCTTTAAGTTTTGATTTTGTTGATTCATGTAATTATGTCATTGGAAATAAATTATAATGTTATGTCATGCTATAAAATTGTAAATGAAATAATCTGATGTGCATAAATTGGTTGTTTTGGTGTGATTTGATGAAAATAAAAGGGACTTCTAACAATAATTTCAAAGGACATTGTCGTTGTTATATTTTATAGGTCTCCTAGATCATCAAGCTAATCCTAGTATAGAAATATTGCTAAAAGTAAGAGTGCTTAAGAGCTTCTTAAGACTTGGTGTTGTGATGATGAAAATGATGATGGTGATGATTTGTTTTCAGATTTTTCACAAAATTATGCATGAAATATATTTAAAAGTAATTTTTGCTAGGCATAAATTCCTAAGTGTGATAAATTTTTGAATAATTCCTTAGAAATTATACCATGGTTGCAAGATGGAATGTTTGACATAATGACATGAAATAGAATAAGTGGTCGTTCATTTTGAAGCACAATTGTGTAACATAATGATGTAAGCCATATGTGTTTTTAAAATGGATGGAAAAATAAAATTAGAACAATGGTTTGCGCTAGGCATAGAATTTATAGGTATAGACTTATACCATCATCGCGAAATCCAAAGATGAAATAGATATTTTAGTTTTATTGCATGATTGATTTTTTTTATTTTTGATTTTGGATTTTTGATAAAAGAAAATAATAATATGATGAACATGTTGTTTGAAATCGTTTTGCAATTTTGTGACACAATGTATATAATTGTTTTTATACAAAACAATAAGAGGATAAAATTGTTCTGAAAAGAATTACAAAAATATTTTAAATTATCTCAAAAACAAATGTAGGTTTATAAGGGATCCTCATGTGCAAACGTGAGTTCATTACCGATCTTGATTTATCATAATGATACAAAATCTCTCAAATACAAATGTGTGTGCAATTGTATTGTTCATTCACCAATTTTGAGCAAGATAATTTAATACAAGCAATTTGCCTTAACCAAATGAATGTTCGTTAACCATGATTTATATGCATATAACCATACCACTACCTGTAAGTTAGGTTATCAAGAGCTAGCTAATCCATAAGCCGACATAGGTCTGTACAAAATAAGGTCGCTAATGTGACAGACATATCACCACGCTAGGAATTACCCAAGGCCAAGCGGGTTGGGCACAAAACACCCGTTATGGGGCTTACCTCATAGTTTTCGAATAATTTGAGAATTCCAGGGATTCAAGATCATTCACCCTTCTTTTATTTTCAATGGGTAGGGAAAGGATTTTATTGCATTTTGCTTTTGCTTTTCTCTTTTGCTCTTTTTATTTTTTTGTATTTTTGCTTGATATCTGAGATAATGCTGAAACATTGTTGTGATGATACAAAATAACATTTTTATTTTTCTCTTTTTCTTGAACTTTTCTTTTTCTTCCTATGCTAGGGATACTTGCTCGGATTGGCTGTAGAGAAAGGGATTTGTATTCTTGGTAGGGGTGAGCTTGTCCTTTTGTCAATTCTCAAAGATTCTAGACCATGTGCATGATAGGATAGCAGGGGAAACTTTTCGCTCAGGAAACCATTTCTACTATGTAGCATCATATTGAATTTGCAATGAAATCATTTTAATGTGAAAAGATATACTTGGTTCAAGTAAATAACAAGATCAGTTCTCTATGCTCAAAACTTTATTTAATGCCAATGTGGACTTTGATATAAGAGAGATTAATAATCATACCAAATAAAATCAAGATATTTATTCATGTGAGTGTGAAAGTGTGGGATTCCAAATAAATGCTCATTTATCCAAAATAATTGAAAATATAACTACAAGCTCCAAGAATTGACAAGTATAAAAAAGATGTTTTTGAAGATTTTGACAATTTTGATGTTTTTGTATTTGATTTTAATTGATGAATTGAAAGAAATACAATGTGATTTTTTTTTTTTTATATGAATGACTAAAATGAAACAATATGCAAAATAACAATATATACAATGATGAAATGACCAGATTTTATGCATAGTAGCGTTTGAGATGCATAATGTTCATAGGTTCTTTAAGTTCTTTACCATCTAAGGTAGATAATTTGTAGAGGTATTTATAGGATAAAGCAAGGAGGAGAATGGTGTTGAATATAAATCAAGACAAAGTTGTACTCTAACAAAGGTGAAGGTGGTCAAGTATCAACCATTGACAAGGATGTTTATTAGAGCAATAGTGATGAAAGATATTTGGATGCCTTAAGTGTTGACACCAATCAAAGTCACACCTGCATCCAAAAGGCTAGAATAGTGATAGAGACAAAGGAGAAGAGAAAATTTAAGATACTAGAGGCCATTGAAGTAGCTACCATGTTGAGCACAATTACCAAAGGCTTGGTTATAAGCACCACATTATTAGTATAATGTACTTTCTTGTTAGCTTTTGATGTTATATATTAAAGGAAATGCAACCACAAGAAGTAAAATAAGCATGCAATGTTATATCTATGATAATGGCAATATAATAAGCAATTAAATAGCATGAGAAACTTCTAAAATAAATCATGAAATATCCATTAATGAAAGCTCACAAAAATAGGAAGTTGATACAAAATAGAAATCTCAAATACTCCATGCTTCATACAAGTTCTACATTGTATCTAGTCTATTTGTGCTTCTCTCTATCACTCCTCTCCTATCTCATCTATCAAAGGCCTATATATAATGAGACATGACTCTTGGCCTTCCATATTCCTATTCTAATGAATCATGCACATGTGGAAAACATGCACATTTACATCATTGCACATTATAATAATACTTTGTGCATTTATTACATTACATAAAGCAAATAATCAAGCTCTAATCTAAGACACTCCTAATCTAATGATGTACCCAAGATGGTACATTAGCATGTACCAAATAATGTAATATATTCCAACACCCCCCTATATTACATTATTTGGTTATTGAAGACTTTAGTCTTCAATATGGTCTTCATCCTGGTTCTAGAAATTGAGCTCTTCTTTTTTCTACTCTCTATCTGTATCCTGATTAGTATCTTCATTTTGTTCTTTTAGTTCACTTTGATATGTATTCAGCTTGACAATATTTTCTTTCATATTCATCTTTTATTTTCTATCATGCTTCATCTTTCTTCTTCTCCTTCTTCATTTCTACATTTTTACTAGTGATATATCTTCTTCATGTTGATTTAGTATATCATCACAATAATATTGGCTAGGATTGCTAGTATGTTCATTTTGTTTTATGTTTTGAATGAACTAAAAAATTATCAATAACAAATTTATCATCAAACATTATTCTTATGTAAATATAACTACATTTTGAGTATCCCAACCAGCTTTAAAAAGTACTTCATGAAGATAATAAATTAATGTCATAAAATTTCCTTCTTTTGTTGAGCATGACCTCAAATTTCCTTCATAAAATTACAAATAACTAGTGGCAAGACCTCAAATTTCCTTCATGAAGATAACCAATCAATGCCAAAATAATGTACTTCATGAAGATAACCAATTAATGTCATAAATTTCCTTAAAGAAATAAATATAATTCATTTTCTACTTCCAGTGTGTTGTCTCTTCTTCCATGTGGCATTAACTTCCTTCTCTCTTCTTTTCTCGGTAGGGTGCTAACTCTTCTCCATGTGGTATTTTTCTTCACTATGTAACGTTCCTTTTATGTGGTGCTATCCATTATAACACTTCTTCCACATGGTGCTATGCTTTGTATCTCTCTTTCATGTGATATCTTCTACGTAGCACTCTCTTTTGCTTTGTAAAGCTTATACAAGAATTGTATGTTTTAACATGGATCCTTTAATGATAAGCTTTCTCCTTCTTCATTTGTAACACTTGATGTTGCAACAAACCTCCTTTACTATGAATGATACCTCTTCTTTATGTTGGTTAATATTATTGGTTGGAATTTTCAATATAATGCAGTGTTTTCAAACCTTCAACGTGGAATATCCTTGGCTCTTGCACTACTTTGCTCGCTAATGGCACTTTGGTGACTAGACCTTGTTGTTTTGTGGTACTTTGATGCTTGTTGGCTGCTATACGTAGCTTAAGAAGACACAAGATTTTGTCTTTAAAATGATTACCCCCTTGTACTTTCAACTATCACCCTTGCTTTCATGAAATGTTGATTTCTCCTTTCGCATATGGTGGTGGCACCTCTCTTTTTTGGTATTCCTCTGGTGGCTCCTTTTTACCAAGATGTGGTAATGGTGATTTCTATTTTACGTTACCTTTTCTTCTTTAGCTATTCTTCTACCACATTTCCTTATTGTCTCAATTTTTTTTAATGTCTTCTATGGTGGCTTCAAGCTTCTAAATTATGCCAAAATTTTTACCAATCTTTGCTATACAATATTGAATTATTTCTTTCCAATAGATAGTAAGAAGTTGATATTTTCTTTTCCTTGTATTATATCTAACTTCTCCTTTCTTTTATGTAGGTTTTAATCGCTTGTAAATGCAATCTACTCTAATATTTAAAACATAAACTTGAGATCTTTCCTTTTGCAACTTTAAAACCTCAAATACAAAGTTTTTGAAGAATTTATACTAAGTTAATATAAACATTCAAATAATGAACGTTTTGCACCAATATTGCATACCTTTTGGTCTCCTTCTGTAGATTGATTTATTGGTGATTTGACTCACCTATTTGTTACCCATATTTTGTTAAATTTGCAACTTTAATTCGTTATATTTTTTCCCTAATATTTGTCTATCTTGCAGCTCTACTTGTTGTCCAAATCAGTTCATAAACTCTTCCAATTCATATATTTATTACTCCTTTAAATTTTTGCCCAAGAATGTATAATTTTGTAGCTATAATACTACCCAATTATTTCTATATTTTAGCCTTTGGTTTGTTGTCCAAAAAGGCTTTAATTTATAGCTTCCAATGTTGTTTAGAAATCAGTTTCTATGCTATCCAAAAAAACAATTTTGTGGCTTCAATTCTCCTCCAATTTGCTCTCTTGAATTCTAAAAATTTGTAGCTATTAACGCTGCCTAAATTTTGCCCTCTTGTTGTCCTCGAATCTGTACTTTTTTAGCTTCTAACATAGCCAATTTCTCCTTCAATTTTTTGTCCTAGAATCTCTCAAATCTAGTGGCCTCTTCTAGCTTCTTTCTCCTTCAATCTCCTTGTCATATTTTGACTTCAAATTTAACCTCCTTTCTCAAAACTCTGAATGTCTTGAGATCTACACAAAACCTTTATAAAATTTGGCAAAATTCTTGCCAAATCCTTCTTCCTTTTGGGATTGTTGTTAGATGATGATAATTGTCCCAAATTCTTCTCTATTAGGTGCTTCTCCTTTATAGAAATCTTCTCCCTTGATCTCCCATCAAACCTCCTCCAATGATCACTTCTTCAATTTCTTCAATGAGGATTTTCTAGCCTTCTCCTTCTTTATCCTTTCAAGTTTGCTTGAGGTCTTCTCTTGGGCCTTCAAATTCTGCAGCTCCTCAAATATTCTTCTCAAAACTTCAATGAGATCTTTCCTTGATCTCTCCAATATTTCAACTATAAAATTTTTGCAATGAGATCTCTTTCTTGGATCTTCAAAATCTATTGTTTCTCATTTTTACAGTAGGACCTTTTCTAGTCCTCTATTTTCAATCTTCCAATTCTAGAAGTTATTTAATGGGACCTCCTTTGGGTCTTCTTCTCAATATTTAATATTCTATGGATATATATTTATTGATTCTCCCAATATTCTATCTTCAATATACAAATCCTACAATGGGATATTTTCTTTAGGCCTTCAAAAACTTTAATCTTCAACTTGTTGCTTCAAGTAGTGGATCAATTTCAAAGAATATATTCTTCCTAGTTATTGTAGGAAGCTTCTCAACTTTCTTTGAATCAAATTTTCTCTGCAACAAAGTATTATAAAATTATAATAGAAATTTATTTAAATCTAAATAAAATAAACTTCATTAGTTGATTTATCAATCTAGTGGAATCAATGTTGAGTCCTAGTATTCATGAGTTTTTCTGCAACTCTTTGGAAAGACTCTAGCCAAAATGCAATTTAAAAAAAATTGAAAATAAGATTTCATATCTCCTCTCAATATCTATTGTGGCTCTCTCTATATCCTATCAATCTACCTTGTGCTCTGATACCACTATTAGCTTTTCATGCTATATATTAAATAAAAAGCAACCACAAGAAGTAAAATAAGCATGCAATGTTATATCTATGATAATGTAAATATAATAAGTAAGTAAATAGCATGAGAAAATTCTAAAATAACTCATGAAATAGCCATTAATGAAAGCTCAAAAAAATAGAAACTTGATACAAAATGAAAATCTCAAATGCTCCATGCTTCATACAAGTTCTACATTGTATCTAGTCAATCTTGTGTTTCTCTCTATCACTCCTATCCTATCTCATCTATAAAAGGTCTATATATAATGAGGCATGAATCTTGGCCTTCTATATTCTTATTCTAAGGACTCATGTACATGTGGAAAACATGCATATTTACATCATTAAAAATTCTAATAATACTTTGTGCATTTATTACATTACATAAAGTAAATACTCAAGCTCTAATCTAAGACACTTTGCTAATATAATGATGTACCTAAGATGGTCCATTAGCATGTACCAAATAATGTAATATATTCTAACATTTTCTAGAAGTTGTCACAACTGAAGTAGAGTAGGAGGAAGCAAACATAATATCTACATCACCATCCTTTATAGGATCCATGCCTCTTTCGCTACTAGTATCTAAGGTAACCACTTTAGGTCTGGATACATCTATCATAAAAGTTTTGATATCCTAAAAATCAATAGCAAAATAGGTTCAAATAAGAAAAGCACCAAGTATCATGCCACAAAGTGTTTATGCACCAATGAAATTAGGGAAATGTCTATATGAAACATACATGCAATGAAATAAATTTCAAAAGGTAAAGTTGTAGAGTTAGTGTTAGGATCATTGGTAGTAGACAGCCTAGTGCCAATATCTTACACACCTAAAAACTCTACATCAATATCATACATTCTAGTTAAGGCAACCAAGGAATCTAATTCTAAGGCACTAAGCTTGGTTCTAAAGACATCTATACCATCATCATCACTAGCTAGTTTAAATAAATGGTATATATATTCCTCTTAGAACCAAACCTACGTATGTTAGTCTAAGTTTTAGTGTGGAGTTTAAATTGACTTAATAATTGGTAGTCTAGCTTTTACCAAGATACCAAATGTGGAATAATACCAATGAGTGAAACATGGTCTAGAAGAATGACCACCATGAACAAGGTGTTGGTAGCAAGGGTGATTCAAGAAAGTGCGCAACAAAATTTGATAAAGGATTTCATGTGGTTGTTGTTGGTAGAAGGACAAATAACATAAATAGTGGGGATGATCCAAGTGGTAGAACTAGACATTAACATTGGGAATGCTCTTCTCATAGAATCCTAGATGCTTAAATCATAACTGACCTTCTTAAATATTATAATGTCATTGACGAGAAAGAAAATAAAAAGAATAAGAACAAGAATAATTGGATACTGTGATTCAATTATAGACATAAAACTTAGATCATTTTTGTTAAGTTATAGAAATCATTTCTAAATACTAGTTCAACTCGAAGCCAAGGACAATACGTTTACTCAAGCAATTGATCAAGAAATTGGATAGATCTGACAATGGTTAAAAAAAAATTAATACAAGAACTTGATCAAACCATCCATCTAAGAAGAGTTCAATAATTTAATAAAGATGATAAAAAATAAGATAAAAAAATGGAATATTTATATTTAAAATTATTTACATAGGACTTAAATCCATGCACTATTTCCCTTCAAAAAAATATAAAAATATAATAAAATTGAACAAACCTTGCTTAAAAAAAAAATTGATTCAATAACGATGATAATAAAAATTAAATGAAATATGATTATCTAAGAGGTGAACTTGTAAACATAACTCTTAAATGGAATGAATTGTGTAAGCAATAGCCATCAGAGTTACCAACTTTATTGCTACCATAGCTATAAGAGTTCCCAACTTTATTGCTACCATATCTAACAAAGCACGAAAAAAATTTTTGCAAGGGAAAAAAGAATCCCATATGTGTAATTTTTTCGATGCGTGAGTTAACTTAAAATAATTCTTAAATAAGGTAATGGTAATCTCCAGTGAGTAACATGGTAAAAACAATAACTTTGAGGAAGTCTCTTTCAAATGTAGTAGTTTGATCCGAATCGTCTGAGTACGCACAAAATTGACAACGGTACAAATCCTGAGTACCCGATGGTCCATTTCACATCAGGCTATAAAACAACAAGGTGGAATAGGTTTGGTGGATGCAACCCCTATGGTTTGAACCCTGAATTCCAAGGGCTAGGGTTTGAACTCTCTTAAATAAAAACCTAAAAAACTTCCTTGAATGAAATCCTAAAAACTTATCACTATGATATCCCTCCCAAATACTTTTCAAAAGTAAACTTTCAAATAAATTTTAGAGGTCAAACAAAAGTATTAAAAAATCAAAATTATTCAATAAGACATGACAAAGTCCAATTCAATCAATATTATACTAAATTTTTGAATTGAAGGTTCAATAAAATTTCAAAAGGTGCTCTACAAGCTATTAAAAAGTAGATAATTTTATACTTGATAAATGGAAATACTATATGGATCCCCAAAATTATATATGACAATATGGTAGTTGATGAAATATTTTTGGTACGCTTTGATGCATGGCATATAATTACAATCAATTGATCACATGAAACACGTGTAATATTGATGGTTGCTTTAGTATCTCTTATGCTTAAGACAATAAACATGATAACGATAATTTTAACTACTGTTTTGAAAAAAATAAATTAAATTAAAGCCTGAATCAATCTCTTAAAATATTATTAAGAAATTATTATTAAGATTTACAAAATTTCCTTAACATTTCTTCCCTTACGTGCACTGTGTGCATTATCTATGTAGCCCATAATAATCCAAGCATACGACTACGACCCGACATGGACCCATGACTCATGTGGCATGTGAAATTTCATACTTTAATTAAGGCCTAATCTACTCAGAACCAACTTCTTCATGTGCAAAATTCAGTGTGAGAAGAACCATTCTTAGTATAAATATTCTTACACAACCCCTATGTAGCCCCTGGACGAGATTGTTGAATTAACTCATAAATTGATAATTTGGCAGAAGCCATCTTTAGACTTGTGGTTAACCGGCTACTCAATGAGATGATTGGTCATGGTGGACGATTGATAGGTAGAATGGATGGATTTGATTGGCTAGGAATATGGATTGGTGATGAAGGATTGGGGAAAATTTGGATGGGAGGTGATGTGGGAGGTTATGATACACTTTCTTGAGGTTGTTGCCTTGCATTTTGCTGATTGTTTCATTGACTCTAGTGACCACATGAATGGCACCTAAAAACCCTTGGTATTGTTGGACGTGATTAACTTGGTTAGGAGGAGTTTTGGTATTAGCTCCTCCCATATTTGGTTGTACCTCCTCATGGTGAGGAAGTGGTGTTTTAAAAATACCAAGGTTTTGGTTTTTTTGAGCAAGAGGGTTGTCAAGCTTGATGGACCCCAAGTCAATAAGGTCTTGAACTATGTCTAATACATGGCAATTATTAATATCATACCCATTTTGTCTATGGTAAGGACAAAATAAATGTTCCCGATAATGTTTTCCATGTTTAGCGGGATCATATGGTCTGATTTTGGGTAAAGCAAGTTTGTTTGTGTCATACAACCTTCGAAAATGGAAGCATATGACTCGGACAAGGGGGCGTATTGGCAATTTTGTTGTACAGACTATCATCGAGGATGGTTCTCTATAATTGACACTGTGTTTTGCATGGCTTGAGTTTTCGAGGGTACCGCATGATAAGCAATTTATTACGGTGATTGTTGCAATGATTATTATTTAGCCATTACCAATTGGCTCCTGACCACTTGATTAACATGATTAGGCTGAATGGTCGAAGTAGCCTGTGTTGATTTTGATTGGCCAGAATTATATTGGCCCTTGTTTTGCTATTCCTTTTTCTTAGGATTAAGTATACCCTCTTAAATTTTTATTTCCTCGATGACACTAGCCTATGCTAGAGCTTCTTCAAATGAATGATATATCTGTAATTGAAGCATCCAAGAGATAGGTTTTAAACAACTCTTGGTGAATAGTTTGATAAGCTCCGCCATTGGTAGGGTGAATGGCAACTTGGTAATTACAACCTCCAATGGTTTCCAAAATCATAGATGGACTCATCGTCATGTTGTATTAAAACATAGACATCAGACAATGAGACTTTCTTTCTAACATTTAGGATAAAATGCTCAAAGAATAGGTCAATCAATTGTTCAAAAATATAAATATTATGACTCGGTAATTGGTTGTACCACTCTATGGCATATCCTCCTAATGTTTGAGGAAATATTCTGAGCATGAGAGCATTGTCATTTTGGCTTCTAAAACATGAGTGTACAAACATGCTTACATGCTCTTTGGGATCCTCTGTTCCCTTAATTTTTCAAAATTAGGCACCATGAAATCTATCAGATATGGCGGTGATGGTATCGAAGGATGAAGGGTTGGTTGATCAGCTGACATAAGTTTAGTTTATGGTTTGTCAAACCAGGAGAATGTTGTATCAACTGACCTATTTGTTGTTGCATGGACTTAATTTGAGGATCTTCCCCAGGAATGTGGAAGCCTTGAATTAACTAATGATTTTGAGGTGAGGTTAAAAAATGGTGTGGGGTGACCAAATTATGATGAGATTGGTGATGATGACTAGGTGAATGTGATGGAAATTGATGAAGGGGAGACTGATGATGAAGATATGGAGAATTTTGGAATGAGGTTAATGCATGAGGGTGATGTCTAGGTTGGCCAATGGGAATAGGATGGGTATTGGTATGACTTGGTGGAGGAACAAAGATAGAAACCACAGAATATTATGGCATCCATGATGGACCCTAGTTAATGAGGATAGTTTAAGTAGATTTTGGTAGAGACTTAGGGTTTACTTGCACTTGTTGTTGAGCGTTTTGATGTTGCTTAAGCAATTTGTTCAAATTTTCCCATGATTCATTAATATCTCTATCATAAATGGGAGGTATGAAAGAAGATGATATGGAATATGTGTTTGGGGAACAATTTACACTTGGTATGGTAACTTGGGAGGCTAGAACTTATGAAGTAGCATTTACATGTACTTCATACAAGGGGTTAGTGTATGTGGATGTGTGTAAAGTGCTAGGAGCACATGAGGGTTTGGGAATGGACACATGAGAGGAAGGTGCAACTAATGCCTTGAAAAGAGGGTTAGTGTACACCTAGGTAAAGCTAGATGGTGGTTGGGAATAAACAAGTTCCTGCTATAAAGTAGGATCTTGTCTAGGTGATTTGGGGACTGACTCTAAGACATAATTAGAAGACTTCATAAGAGCTTCTACTCGTGCCATTTCTATGTAGGTAATGTGGTGATAAATGATTGGTGAGGTTGATTCTATTTTAGGAATAACCATATGAAATGTTGTGGGTGACAAGAAATGTGAGGGACCTGTAAACAAATCTGTCTGTGTCATATTTAAGGAATATACCATAGAAGTGGCGGGGAAGGTGGATGAAGGTTCAATTGAATTGTCTTGATTTAATGCTTTCTTTAATTTTCTTGTTAATACCATAAGCAATTAAGCCAAAATACAGATTATGCAGTAAAATGAAATACAAAACTAAAATTTCACAAGAAAATTAAACAATCAATGCTAAGTTTGTTCAACAAGTGTGTCTTGCCTCATTCATTGATTATCTCATTTTAATGTGAATTCATTTTCTTAGATTTTGATCTTGTGTGTTTCAATGTGCTAATCTGAATTAAATGGGGTAAATCCTATGGCTTGGATGGGATAACAATATTCTTACTGGTGATGAAATCTAACAAGTTTGCTCAGGGGTAATCTAAGGTGGCTAAGGGCAGATATTGGTGGATGGAGATAAAAGCCACCATCAAAAAATCTCAAGCAATGGTTGGTGATGAAATCCAACCACTATTGTTTAATGTGAATTATGAAGTGTGTGATTCTTTTTAAAGTTTCCAGTTCTCTATTGTGTACATACAATGTTAGAAAAATAACTACTTTCGATAGTCTAAATCAGAATCCACTACTCAAAATACCAATTTTTCCAAAGGATGTAAAGTACACGGCTTAAAACCCACTCTAGATATCTGGGTGGTTCATCTACTCCTTTGTATGGAATCACCCAAGTATAGGGATACTTTTGGTCTCTAAACAATGTTCCTATTTAGACCTACAAAATAGAAATCTCTAACCCTAGGATGTAAACTAATGTATGCACTTAATAGTTCAAATGCAAACAATAATGTAGCACACCAAAAAATTGAGAAATATTTAAGCATAAAATGTGTGGATGAATGCAATTATTAATCTAATGTCTAAAATGCAACTAACATGATTTGTTTTTACCAGATTTATTAATGATGTTCATTTTAATCCCAAATCTAAAAAAAACGTAAAAGTGCCAAAAAACATAAAAATGGAAAGTTAGGGTTTGATAGTAGACTTACCCAGAAGCCTACATTTTTGATCTAACTCTTTGTAAAATGCCCCTAGGTGATTTTAAAATGTACCTGGGAATTTTTGGATGACCCTCGAGCGTCGTTGGGCGTTCGCGCACCTTCTACAACCTTATGCAAATCTCTAGAAACTCTGATCCAGCGAAAAACTGTGAATTATGTGCTTTTGGAAACCCTACAAGATAATACAAAAAACAACAAATTAGTAAAAAAGGTAAATCAAAGTAAGAAATTCTTAGAGGGTCCCATCATGATCGCCATTTGTATATGCAAAAGCAAAACACCACAAAATAGATATAAAGACATTAAAATCAAACCCAATATTGCACAAGAAGAAATTATTTTTATTATTAATTGGGGAAGTGATGAGCCCTGAAAATGCTCATTTTTGTACAAGCTTTCCATATATATTGCAGCATTGATTTTAATAGAAATATGTGTTTCTATGCAAATTTTATATATGTTTAACAGTTTATTGTGCATGATCTTTAATATTTATTTTTGAGTGCATTTTATGTAGATATTGCAAAATTTGATGTTGTTAGCATGTTTACGTCAAGGTCCCACTTTCAATTTCATGATGGCAAAAGTAAAGAAAAAACATTTGCAGTACACCGGTGTGAAGTGCTAAGTCAGGTGCACTATTCCCTTTGAAGCACCCGATTCCCGTTTGGCACTTGACTAACGGGTGCCCGATTTCCATTTGGTGCTTGACTATCGGGCGCATGATTTCTGTTAGGTGCCTTACTCCCATTTTGGTGCCTACTTCTTCACTTCTATAGATAAGGTGCTTGATTCCCATTGACACGAAATTATGACACGACACTTTTTATTGGTAAAATAGAATAGTGATTTCAATGATGGATGCAGATGGATTCTTAGCAGTTGAAGTGGACCAAGGACAATGTCAAAGATCATCAATTGTCTATTTTTTAGCAGTAATGTAAAATATCGATGTAATCAAATAAGAGTGGAAATATCAGACGTATTCTATTATGATAAAACATAATACATTGATTGGTCTAAAACTGATATTTTATTCAATCTCCTTCATTTATGCCTACAATTGTAAAATAAGAATATGAATTTGACTTGCCTTCATGATGTAACAGGGTATGGCCGCATATCTTATAAATATGCAAACCACCATTGAAATAAAATATCCTAGTTATTTTCTATAACTTTCTCTACTACAAATTAATAAAATACACTTGTGTATTTTCATCTATCTTCTTCAAGTATCCAGTGTATGATTAAATGTGGGTATAATCTACAGGAAGCGTAGGCCCACTCTCAATAGTATTCCTCCCTTTTCTTTTCTTGTTCTTTATAATTTTTAATCTAGTTTCCAATTTTCTATACTTAGTTTAATTTATGTTATTTCCCCTATTTTCTGTAATTTATAGCAAGTGTGCAATTTTGGTTTCTGAATATAGTATAGCCATGTCTTGATAATTTAGGATAGAATAGTGGTTTGGAAACTAAACTAGAATTCTAGAAAAACAACACCCCCCAAACCATAAATCCGAGGGACTTATCTGATTGGAGGGAATTACAAGCATATATTGTGCAAGGTTTCTCACAAGTTTACTAGCTATCCTGGGTTGACAAATTAAATAAGGTAATGAATCTAAATGTGGAAAACTAACCAATGTTTTTTCCCAATATTTTGGCACCCTTGCTGAGGAGTAGCCTATTGTAATTTCTTATTCTGAAGGAAGCATGTTAGCAGTAGTTTATGTTGCTACCTACAAAACCTCCATTTTAGATTTGTATGAGTCTACCTAAGAATAGAGAATCAAACGATAATTTTATTAAAAATAAAGACATTTCTCAAAAGTCTTCTACTTCATATATACCTAATCCTAAGACTGAAATCTCTTCTCCACAATATCCACCTATGCATTAGCTTGAACATCTAGTATTTGCATGGGATCCTTCTGAAACAAATCATCAAAATCTTAGAGAAGGATCTGAGATAAGTAGAGTTAAGTCTGAGGAAGACTTATTAAACTTTCAACGTTGGCAAGCAGTTAGAGAAGAAACTATATTAAACATAGATTTAGTAATCCTTCTACAGAATAAGAGAAATGAACTAGAAGCCTTGAAAGTTTCTTTGAACATAGTTGGTGTAGATACCCTGTTCACAGATAAGATGGATGATGTAGAGGAAGCATCCACTACTTTTAATTTTCCCATAGGAGAGGTAGGAGGAGACCACAAGATGAAATATATCTCCTTTGTCCACCTTCCAATATTTAGAGGACTACCAATAGAATATCTATATCTATTTTTGTTTAAATTTGATGTCATATGCAGATAAGTGGATTATACAACTGATGCCCAAAAACTAAAATTGTTCTCTTCCACTCTTGATGATTCAGCTTTACGCTGGTTCATCAGTTTGGGGAATAAACATATAACTACCTGGGAAGAATTGAAGAAACTTTTCCTAGATCAGTACCAGTATTTTGGCATAGCATGTGATGCAAGGGAATAAGTCCTAGATATGACACAAATGGAAGGAGAATCTATAAAGGAATATTGGGATAGGTTCAGCTTTAATTTGCAAACAGCACCCCATTCGAAACTAGGAGATAGGTCCTTAAGAAGTATTTTCTTAAAGGGAATTACAAATGAATTTTTGGAAGCCTTAAATATGATTTCTGGAGGGAATATTTATCAACATCAAATGGATGATATTCGATGTTTGTATCAAAAAAATTCAAGAAGGTAAGTTGACCCCTAGAAATATCAAACAATCAACCACTGTCACTAAAACAGAAATAGGCAATATGCTTGAAGACCTCAAGAATAATATGTTATCATATCTGGCTCTTCAAATGGAAACCCTTCTACTTTAAATAAATAAGTAGAAAAATGATGCAACATTGGCCTACTTTTGTCCTAAATGCAAGGGAAAACACCCTAGAAACGAATGTCCTAAAAATAAAGTTCGAGTGTGTGTTGCATGTTCAAAGGATCATAAAATAAAGTTGTATTTGTAGTTATCAAAACCTAGAGAGGAACCTGAGGTAGCATAAGCATAGGTAGCATAAGCATACTTTGTAGGTAATAGGAGAAACTGGAAGTAGTCTCCTATGGAAAACAATATGCTAGCAGGAATGCCATCTTATGGGGGTAGAAATTCTCAAAACCAAGATCAAGCTCAGCCACCCAACATGGGATGGTGGGAACAACAACCTTGGAATCAATATTTCCAAGGATAAAATCCTTACAATACCTATCCATGGATGCAATACCAAAATCCTAGGCAGCAGTGGAGGAACCAAAATACTTGGAATAAAAACCCACAACATGCCACTCTAATTCCACTACAGCCAACCCTGCCAACTCCTCCTGCTTTCAGGCCTGCTCAACTACCAGCACAACCTACAACCAATCTAAATAATAAATAGCATCTAGCTTATCAAATGAAGAATGAGATATACCCCATGTACAATATTAAAGTAGATAGTAGTCCAATACAATTAAGGTCAGGGAAATAATTAGGTGTAGAAGTCACTCCTCTAGTAGAAGAGGAGGAAAACATAGAATTAGGAAAAGAGGAATCACCTCTTATAGTAGAAGTAGAAGAAGAATCAACACCTGTAAATAAAAAATAAGGGTTTCCACCTTTTCCATAAAGGTTACTGGAACCTAGAAAGCCAGTACAATAATAATTTGATATTCTCTCTAGTCTAAAGAACTTGACAGTCATAATCCCTCTCTTTCAGGCCATTAGAGATAGTCCTATCTATGGCAAGGCCATAAGAGAATTGTGCCTGAAGAAACTAGGAATAAAATCTGTAAAGTTAATCAGTTTGATGGGTCAGTTAGCTGATCTTATGTTAGGGAACACCTATCGCTAAAAATACTCAAATCCAGGAAGCCCTGTCCTAACTGTACAAATAGAGGGATGTGTTTTACCCAATATATTAGTATATTTAGGGGCTATCATTAATGTCATGCCCAAAGAAACCATGAAAAATCTTAAACTATCTAACTTAAATTCAACCAAGACTGTTTTATAGTTGGCAGACAAGTCTACAGTGCTCCTAGAGGGAATGTTGGAGGATATCACTGTTACAATGGATGCATGGGAGTATCCAACAAATTTCTTAGTGTTACAATACAAGTTTAGGTTGGGTGGATATCCATTAATATTAGGTAGACCTTTTTTGACAATAGTTGATGCTTACATAAGCTGTAGAGATGGCCAAATGATCATTTTTGATGGTCAAAACATAAAAATCTAATCATCCATCCACCTGCATAATTTACAGAATTGTTAGAAGAACCTGAAAATGAAAATCAAAACATTGGTGGTCTATCAATGATCCATATGTCATGACACTTGATGAGTTGGAGGATGAGAGTGATGAGGATAGGGTGATATCACACTTTTTCCAAGAAGAACCCTCTTGTCCTCCTGATTTGCCATTAGTGGGAGGAAAATACCACCATATTCAGCAGATAGATGTTGCACCTGGTAGAGTGTTGAACATAGATGACAAGTTGACAGCTGAACAACAAATCAAACTGAAAGAAACATTGGTGAAACATCAATATGTCTTTGTTTGGGAGTATTTGGATATGATAGGAATAGCCCCTAAAACTTGTACTTATAGGATACATTTGGAAGACTAGGTTAAACTAGTAAGAGAACCACAGAGAAGGATGTATCCAACTATGAAAGAAATTATTAAAGCTAAACTTCAAAAACTCCTCACAGTTGGGTTCATCTACCCCATTTCAGATAGTGGGTATCACCTTTAGTGGTGGTGCCTAAGAAAAATGGAAAGTGGAGAATTTGTGTTGATTATAGGTTGTTGAACAAAGAAACTAAGAAATACCACTTCCCCTTACCCTTCATAGATCCGGTCCTTGACACCTTATCAGGGAAGAAGTATTTTTCTTTCTTGGATGGGTTTAGTGGATATAATCAGATTCAAATAGGATAAGAAGATCAATACAAGACCAAATTTAGTTGTCCTTTGAAGACTTATGTTTACCAAATTTTACCTTTTGGTCTATGCAATGTACCTGCCATATTTTAGAGGTTAGTTTTGAGCATCTTATCTTATATGATTGGAGAAAATATGGAGGTATACATGGATGATTTCACTGTATATGGTGAAACTTTTGAAATAGCCACAAAAAATTTGGAGAAAACACTTAAGCGGTGTGAGGAAACTAACCTGTCCCTAAGTAATGAGAAATTTTATATGCTAATGCAGGAAGGGATAGTTTTAGAACATCATATTTCTGTAGACGGGATTAAAGTAGATAGGAAGAAGATAGAAGTTATCCAAAACCTGCCTCCTTCCAAAATATACAAGGATATCTGTAGTTTCCTGGGATCAGTTGGTTACTATAGGAGGTTTATAGCAAACTTTAGAAAAATTGCTAAACCCTTGAGCACATTGTTATCAAAGGACATAGAGTTTTTTTGGATAGAGGAACATGAACAAGCATTTAATACCTTAAAGGAAAAACTAATTACTGCTCTATTACTAAGAGGTCCAAATTGGACCATACCTTTTCACATATATGTTGATGCATCTAACAATGCAATAGGGTCAGTGTTGGGATAGAAGGATGGTGATGATTTCTATACCATCTATTATATCGGTAAACATCTCACAAGTGTTGAATTCAATTATATTATCACAAAAAAAGAATTTCTTACAATTATACATGATCTTAACAAATTTCATCATTATATCACACGATATTAGGTTTTTGTACATACTAATCACTTAGCTATTAGATACCTAACAAACAAACCTAGGATTAGTGGTAGAATTATTAGATGGTTGTTGCTTCTATAGGAGTTTGATGTGACAATAGTAGACAATCCAGGTAAAGATAATATGGTAGCTAATTTCTTGTCCAGGTTGACACCTCCATATCATGCAGCTACAGATGATAAATTTCTAGATTAGCATTTATTTACACTGAATGAATAGATACCATGGTACGTAGATATGGCTAATTATTTAGCCACTAGTAAAGTATCCCCTACACTTTCAACATGTGAGAAACAAACTTTAATTGAGAAAAGTGCAGAATTCTCATCGATTTATGGGTGCCTGTTTAAAATAGGGTCTGATCAGATCATGAGAAGGTCTATTACTGAGAATGAGATAATAGAAATATTGAAGGCTTGCCATGATAAACCTTATGGTGGCCATTTTGCAGGGAAAATGACTGCATTCAAAGTGTTGCAGACTAGCTACTACTGGCTTTCACTATTCAAAGATGCAATTAAGCATGTGAGCCAGTGTGATCAATGTTAGAGGATGGGCATACCTACTCCCAGAGATGAAATGCCACTCCAACCACATATTCACATAGAGCCATTTGATAAATGGTGGATGGACTTCGTAGGACCCATTAATTCATAGTTAGTAGGTAAGAGGTATATCTTAGTTTGTACTGACTATGTGACCAAGTGGGTTGAAATGCAGGTATTACGTGATTCAAAAGAGAAGACTATAGTAGACTTCTTGTATTCATATATTTTCACAAGGTTTGGAGTTCCAAGGGAGATCACAAATGATCAAGGACCTTAGTTTACTTCAAATATGATTCAAGAACTCATGCAGCAATATAAAATCATGCATAAAAAAATGACTGCCTACCACCCATAGGCAAATGGGCAAGTTAAGGTAACCAACAGAGAATTTGAGAATATCTTGATAGTACAACATAGGAAGGATTGCTCCACTAGATTACCAAAATTTGTGTGGGCCTATAGAACCACCTGGAAGACTACTACTGGTTTCACACCATTCCAACTAGTATATGGGAAGAATGCTATGATGCATATAGAGTTTGAAGTTAAAATACTTAGGATTGTAGTAGAGTTGAATATAAACCTAGATGATGCACATAAGAAATAGATTTAGTAAATTAAACAACTGGATGAATATCGCCTTGATGCTCTACAAAGAACAAAGGTCATCCAAAAATAAAGGGCCAAGTGGTATAACCACCACACCATGACAAAGCAACTCAAAGTGGGAGAATGGGCATTACTGTATGACTCTCGATTCCAGGAAAGGAAAGGTAAGCTCATGCAGCGTTGGATGGGGCCATATGAAGTGACTGAAGTCATCAATAATGGAACTATTAAGATCAGAATAATTGATGATAGCAACATTATATTAACATTTAGTGGCAATTTCCTGCGTCTATATCATATGTCTGAAATGTACATGATGAAGTCTAGATTAGGCATGGGGGAGATCCTAGTTGATTCTAATTTCAAATTGATTCAATAATATGTGGA
Organism: Wollemia nobilis; assembly: GCA_028583015.1. Taxonomy (NCBI): domain Eukaryota; kingdom Viridiplantae; phylum Streptophyta; class Pinopsida; order Araucariales; family Araucariaceae; genus Wollemia; species Wollemia nobilis. Next base: position 173,613 of record JAQPPZ010004465.1, read on the forward strand.
CGTTGTCCACATGGTCCCAAAAATAATTACTTTTAAATTTTTCTTTTTTAGGTTGTATTTCTATTTTGCAAGAACGATGCCCTGAGTGCAGTTATTAGGTAGCCTAGAAAACCTATGCCTAACAATAACAAGATCCATGAACTTGAACCTGCCCAGCTTTCTAGAAGAATTGTTTGCAGTAGGAGTAGTTTATCCCCACTTAAAAAGGGGGATACTATACCTAAATATGTACAAGAGTGTTTGGGTTGGTCTTTATGGATAATAAAACACTCAATTGTTGGTTTAGGTAGCAAATGCTGATTTTGTCCCTGTTCTTCAACTAGAGTGCTAAAGGCTTGATCAACCTTAAGCGTACATAAGAGGGCATATCAAGTAGGCATTAAAATAAAGGAGTGCCTACTTTCCATTTTTTGATGAGAAATGCGCTTGATTCCTGGTTTTTAGAGAAAATGGTCCCTAATTCCCATTTTACGAAAGAAGGTGCATGATTCCTATATTTCAGGAAGGCGGTGCCCAATTTTTGTTTGTACGATACAAGACACCTGACTCTTAGTATGTCAAGGAAAAGGTTCCTGCGTCCTATGTTTTGGTAGACTGATACCTAATTCCTATTTTTCAAGGAGATGGCACCCGAATTCCACTTTTTGGGAAAGCAACACCTAATCTCCTGAACATATCATCAAAAAAAAGGTTGTATATAAAGTTTGAGTTTTTTATAAAGTTTGATTTAAGTACAGTGTTCGATTGCCAATAAAAGGCAACTGCATTCCATGTTAAGCACGATGCCCTATTTCTAAGGTGCCTGCTTTCTATTTTCCAGGCACCTACATACCTTGATTCGAAAGAATGTGTCTAATTTCCGCATAGTAAAAGGTGCCTACTTTCTATTTTCATGAGCGTTTGTGCCTCGTAAAAATAAAATTTAGCAATGGGAAGTGGCCTGAACCACGTCAACATTCCACTCACGCATAAAAGTCAAAACTTCAATGGATGTTAAATATTTGCGCACATTCCAAAGTCACCAACGGATAATTTTTGAGGAGGATATGTTTGTCATCCCAAGAATACGTGTTTTTCTAATTTTTTCTTCAAAACATGCAAGAATTCTTAAAGGAATCAAATGGCAGCAATCGAGAATCAATTGAAACGAAGAGGAATTCACTGCATAAAAAAATGCCTATCATTATTTGTTCTAGAATACCTAGTCATCATCAAACAACCAATGCCAATGCACCACAAGTGTCTGCATATTATACACGCATAAAACATCATATGGGTACGTGCATAGTTTTTTGTTTTATGTATATATTATTTTCATAGGCATATGTTTCTAGAAAATAATACTGGCACAATCCCCATAAAATTACCAGCCAACCATCTCTCTCCACTTGGTATTTTTCTCATGTGTCGATGCTCTGATTGGGGAAAACACTCATGGTCATCCTCTATGAAAAATTTAGCACACGTTGTAACATGATTTTGCGTAGATAACCATAATTATTTCTAATTATGGCAATCAGGTGCCTGCGTTCACGGATGCAGGTGATTTAAACCATGCATGGGTAAACTTATCCACAAGAAAATAACAAAGTTGCAGGTGATAGAAACTCAAAGCAGAGATAAATTTGAACTTTGCCATGGGGGAAAATCGACTAACCACTTGTTGAAAAAGAGTGAGCCTACAAATTGTTCAAGCATCAGTGAGGATGTATAGATGCAATTTGACGTCGTAGGATGGTTGGACTATTGCCATCTAGTTAGCCAGAACCAGGACACGGGGGTGGTTAAAAAATTTAAAGCATCCATGGGGGATAGAATTATTCACATGCAGGGACAAGAAATCCCAGTCACCCAAGAATACATTACCGTAGTAACAGGTATTCCATGAATAGGGGAACGTACATATAAGGAGGACAACCCCACACTCTGCATGTAAATATTCTTCCTACATCCAACTCAGGACTTGACATGCGTTGGTTTGCCTAAGCACAACATTTTTTGAGCTCTAGAGGGCTATTTTTAAGCAAATTTCTTGGTTATTCACTTGCACGAGTAGGATTTCCAAGCTCAAATATAATATTTTTTGTTTTCTCAACCATATACTACATGGGGATAAGATCGATGTCCCCCATTACCTTGTATGTGCACTCAAATATGAGGCTAGACGGTACTAGGTAGGTACAACATCTGCCTTGGCTCACCATGGCCTAATTTAAGCCTTGGTACGATATGTAGAGTCACACAGAAATATGATGGTTGAGGAAGCTGAGGACAATAATATAATTCCTAAGGTAGAGGAAGAAGTGGTAGTGCTTGAATAGACTGATCAATCGACTGATAATGTGATAGAGCAAATAGAGACAGTGTCTACATCCTTTCTTGAGAAAAATACACGAGAAGCATGACAAGCCTCATCCCCTATTTTTCCCAATTTGATGAGGAAGCATGAAAGGCTTTTTCCCCTACTGGAACTCAATTTGATGATGAGGCATGACATGATCTTCCAAGCCCTACTTTCAAGTCAATTTCCAATAGAACTAGAAGCAGAAGGATGAAGGCATCTATGATGGTTTCTAGCTCATCAGATGATGAAGCAGCAATTGATGAGCTCAACAAGGATGATTTCATGGCTCAAATATTATAGGATTTGTATAGGGGTTAGACTCCTTAGTAGGAAATGCAAATAGAGTACCTGCAACAGCAGCTACAAATATTAAAAGAACAATCCTGCACTTGGGAGACCAAATACAAGGAAGAGCAGACTCTTTTCCAAGAGTCTCAAAAGGCAGCTGCAACAAAATTGCAGGAATTGTATCGAACTATCCGTCAGCTGTAGGAGATAATATCAAAATTACAGTTGCAAGCCCAACAAACTAGGGTTGGATGACCATCCAAGGTAGAAGTGAAAGTACATGCTAACTGGGCTATGGAAGTGCCCACTAATTCTCTAGATTTTGAGGAGAAAATATTCTCCTTTGGCCCTTTTTGGTCAGATGAGAGAAATTACAGCTAGGAAGCTGAGATAGGAGACCAATCAATGGCTTTTTCTAGGCATATGTCTACATGGGGAAGCCCTAATTCTTGGGGAAGAACCCCTATAATAATTATTAAAAGTGTAGATGAAGACTCGGCCCTAAAATCACATGCAAAAGTAGAGCAAGAAACAAATGAAGCAATGGAGGTTGAACAACTCCATTCACCAACTTACTATGCAGAACAGGGGTAAGATCAGGGTCCTGAAGTCAATGTGGGACAGTCCCCAATATCATCTTCCTCTATAGATACAAAAGTAAATTAGGAGGAAGAAATTGAGATCGAAGAACCTTAATTATCAATAAAATCTACAGAGGAAGACATAAAATAGGAAGATGAGATTGAGGCTGAAGAGCCTCAAATTTTAGATAAGGATATAGAGGAGGATCAAGGGGCTACAAAATCCCAAGATTCTACTCATTTTGTAGACCAAGAACCAGAGGGAGATGGAGGGATTGAACCTGAACAGCTTCAGGCAGAAAAAGAAACTCCAGCAACTACAATAGAAGCCCTAGTAGTAGAAACAACAAAAGAAGAAAATCCCCCTTCTTTAGATATACTTGAAGGTCTTGAGAGACAACCCAAAAAGCTATGACCAAAGAGAACGGTTGTAAGGGGATCTCAAAGAAGATCTAGAACCAGAGCAAGGACTGCACAATTAAAGGAATCATGTATAAGTTCTGATGAGGAATGGGCATATACCTTAAATTTATTTGATAAGAAGAGACTGAAGTTCAAATAGCTGAAGGTGGATATAAAAGAAGATAAAAATTAGTATAAGAAAGCCTCTAAGAGAGCAGCCAAGGAAACCAGAAAAGAGGCCAGAGAGGCATCCAAAACTCCTCGACTGAAAATCAAAGTTGTCTGACTAGTGTAGTTTTGGGACTTGTATGGATTAGTAGGTAATCAACCTTCAAAGATGAGGGCATATTTCATGAAGATGAGATTTTTGGGTCTTGTACCACTTGCAGATCAAGCAACAAGAAGCAAAACCCCTCCAATGGAAGAAATAGAGTCTAAGGATAATGCTAAAATCAACCCAACAGAGGTCAATCTGCCCACAACCAAGGTTGCTGAGAAGTCCAACATTTTGTTTGGTGATGAATCTGTAGTACCAGTAGGAGATTTTTTACCCCTTCACCATGAATACTAAAAGATGGTTGAGCCCTCATCCTAGAAGGATACCCCCATTTTTATTGGTTACTACTTGAAAATTGAGAAAGGAAAGGTAGCCTGGACAAGGGAACAACTAGGTAAAGGAGCAGGTCCAAGTCAGCCAGTTCGGTGCAGAAAGTGCCAAAGATAGTAGGAACAAGAGGCAGCTACTCCCAAAGCACCAAAATAGTGAAAACCTAAGGATAAGAAAAAAGCTAATGCTGCTACAAAGAAGAGGAAAGAAACAATGAGAGATTACTGAAAGGTTGTGAATGAAACTAGTAATTACCAGTATAAAGTGGTGCAGGGACGTGCCAACCCTTAAGCATGGGGGGATGATGAACCCTGAAAATGCTCATTTTTGTACAATATTTCCATATATATTACGATATATATTTTAATAGAAATATGTGTTTCTATACAAATTTTATATATGTTTAACAGGTTATTGTGCATGTTCTTTAATATTTATTTCTGAGTGCATTTTGTGTAGATTTCTCAAAATTTGATGTTGCTAGCATGTTTACGTTGAGGTCCCACTCAGACCTAGAACTTTCAATTTCATGATGGTAAAAGTAAAGGTAAAACATCTGCAGTACATCGGTGTGAAGCGCTAAGTCAGGCACCCGATTCCCTTTGAAGCGCTCGATTCCCATTTGGTGCTTGATTGACGGGCGCCCGATTCCCATTTGGTGCTTGACTATCAGGTGCCTGATTCCTGTTAGGCACGTAACTCCTATTTTTGTGCCTACTTCCCAACTTATATAGATAAGGCACTTGATTCCCATTGACACATAATTATGACATGACTCTTGTTATCGATAAAATAGAATGGTGATTTCAGTTATGGATACGAATGGATTCTCAGTAGTGGAAGCAGACCAAAGACAACACCAAAGATCATCAATTATCTATTTTTTAGCAGTAATGTAAAATATCAATGTAATCAAATAAGTGTGGAAATATCAGATGATCCTGTTATTCTGCAATCATCCAGTGGACCTACCATGTTATAATCAACTAACCATTCTTCATAATTCAGCACATGATGTCAGTGCATGCCCCAGTTGCAAAAAATATACTCTGTTTCTCTACAACGTGTATGTCGCGAAATCGTGACATTCTACCTTTGTGAAGCCTTCTTTACTTTTTTCTTTAGCGAAAACCAGACATGTCGTGAAATCATGACACTCTTGTTTCTCTGCTTGTCTGCCCTTATTGATGGACTTGGCAAAAATGGGCAATGTCGCGAAATCGTGACTTTTTCCTCTGCTTTCCCTCTTTGCTATTTTTCGTCGCGAAAACTCGACATGTTGCGAAATCATGACACTTTTCTTCCTTAGTGTATTTTGCTTTTTCTTTGTTCTTTAGCATATGGGCTACTTCGGTCTTCTTTGAAAATATGCAAAAAAGGTGCATCAGCCATTTTTTGTAGTTAGTCACTTTTTGACTAACATTCTTGGCGCCTTCCGGGGGATTTTTTGCTCGCAAAAATAAATAGAAACCAGGCCTTCATCCATTGGGAAACGGAGTCACCAACACAGTTGCGGAAAGTAAAATTTCAAGTGAAAAAGCAAAGATAAAAGAAAAAGAATGCACTTTGGAATATAAGTGATCTTTACCTTATCAAAAAAAATTTCTACCGCTTAGTGACTTAACTTTTTTTTGAGGAACATAAAAGATTCAATTCTGAGAGCTGGTCCTAGCTCTGGCTGCTAGTTTCTGACCCTGATGTTTAGATCTTCTAATTTTTTCCATTTCTGTAATTACCTCTTGATAAGTTTTGCAAACTCGGTTCTAGTCTTCATCTTCTAAATCAGAAGAATCAATGAAAAGTTGATATACATACTACAACTCCTCCACTTTATCATAAGAAATGATCTTTTGCCTTAAAATTAGTTCTTGTAAATAGGCTTTAATCTTTGTCGACCTCTGGATCATCTCCATGACCTATGTTTCTTCTATAGGTTCCTGCCTGTCGTCTATGTCTGTTTCATCCTCAACAAAAGCTTTTATTGATGCTGAAAGGACCTCTTCCTTCAAAACTTTTGAACCATCATCCCAGAGGTAAGGAAGCCCATAATGGATAGCCAAATCAAGGTTTTGGAGCAACCCTTTCACTTCATCTTAAAGCTCCTGCAGAAAATTATTTCCCTATGCTATCAATTTAAAATTTCTAAAGAAGTTCTTTGCTGCGATTTTAGCTTGAGACTAGGCTTCGCTTCTGAGCTTGGCTTCCATGCTTCCTGGCATCTTTTCTGACAAAATCTGAATTTTAGTAGCTGCATCTTCTCTTTTCAATAAAAATGCTTTGGCAGCTCCAAATTCTTGTTTTACTACTTCAGCAGTTTCCTTTACTTTAGGTAAATACAATAATAAAGGTCTAGCCTTTAAAACTAAAGATAACAAATATTTTAACAATTATTTCCTCATTTTCTTCACTTTATCCTTTGAAAATTTGGAAGGAGCATTTTGTTGTTCTACCAACTATTGTTGTAGTTGTTGTATCTATGTATTCAATGCCTGAATCTAAGCTTCTGCCACACTCAACTTTTCTTTACATTTTGCCACTTCACTGGCAGCAGCACTGAATTTACCCTCCCATTTTTTAGATTCCAGAGTAAGAGCCTTCTCTGCTATTTTTTGTTCTTTCACCATAATCTCTAATTCCTTCCTCTTCTCCTTTTCCTTTAAAAACATTTATTGATAATGTCCTCCCATAAGTATACGGTCCCAAAATGTGCTTGGGCTTTCACCCACTCATCTTGCATAGGCAGTTGAGATATATCTTCATTTATCTCTTCTACTTGGTAATATTCCATAGTCATTTCTCCCTTTGATTTCTTAGTAATAGGAGTTAACTTCAACTTCTTCCTCTGCATACTAGCTGGGTCTAAAGCAATAATTTCTCTTACAGTAGCTGGTGCTTTGGAATCCTTAGCTGAATGTGAAGTCCACCAATCTAAAGCTTTCCTGCTTACTTTTTTAGATTTTCAATCTTGGCCATGGTGGAGTGTGACTCAGTCCCTTGAGAAGTTGTAACTCTAGCCACCGGGATGTCAATGTTGGGGAGAAAAGGAATGGGAGCAACTACGGATCCAACATTTAGTAGATTTTGGGAAGATGTTGCCATTTCTGGGAGAACAAGGTAATTTTTTGGCAAGAACATTATACTTTTGTTGATTTTAGAAAATAAGGGAGAATTACAATGGGAATGAGTAGGAGAATGAGAAGAAGAAAGTAAAGAAAACATACCTATTTTCAGCTGGATTTGCTGGTGGTGTTCTTCTTCTTCTTCATGTTCACTGACGATCATTTCTTCACTCTATGCTTTGTCTTTATCAGGAGTTTTATTTCCCTCATCACTTTCGTCCAAGTTTATAATCTGTTTCTCCTGCTACTGTCCTACCGTCAGGAATTCTTTTTTAACCAAAATTTGTTTTTTAATTTCACTATTTTGGCTCTCTTGAGCCGAACTGGGTGGGCCGCGTGAGACTTTCTTCTATGAATTTTCATGCTCAACTTCCTGAGCATCTGCATCAGTGTTTTCTTCAGTCATATGGTCTTGTTCACCTTCTTAAGTCCTTTTCCCTGAGTTGTCTTCTGTATCTTAAGGCTCTTGATCACTAGAAGAAGTTTGAATAATATTATTGTCTTTTCTTCTATCAGCCATCATTTTCAATTTTCTCATTCTTTCTGCTACGGGTTCATAAGATTCTGTACCCGAGTCTGAAGGTGGAACAAATTTTACAATTCTTGAGGAATGATGTCTTGACATCAGAGTATCTGCCCCAAGTGCTAGACACTTCTCTCTTTTTGTTACTAGAATAGGTTCAACTCTCCCCTGTCCTTCTTTGCCCAACCCTTTTCCATCATAACCCATTTTCAACATCATCTGGGCGGCCTTCGAACTATAAGTATTTCCTTGCTCTTCAGTAAAAAGCTCTTCTATTGATATTTTCCTAGATGTCCTAGGTTTGGTCTAAACAAGGGGAAGATTATTAGCCTCTGCAATTTATTTTCCTTTACCATCTTCGGGTTGCTGGGATTCCTCAAGGTGGCTGGGATACTTCAGGTTGTTGAGATACTTCGGGAGTAGAAGAATGACTACCTCCTATGCTTGGAGGGATTCTAACAGGGAAAATTCCTCCCCAGGAGTCATGGTTTTCATTATACCGAGGTTCAAACAGATTATCATTTTTGGTGGGGTATCTCGATGAAATCGAATTTTTCTGGACTCTCATTACCCACCATTCCTGAATTTTAGCCACATCCCAATCTGGCCTATTCTTCGAATCCCGGTGATTTTACCTTCTGTAAATTTATGAGCTTTTATATTTTCTGGGTCAAACTGAATAATTACTTCGTAAAAATCATGCCAAGGAGGCAAAGGCTCCATATTTTCTATGTGCCACTCCAGGGGTTCATCTTCTATGTTATTTTTGTTTTCTTCAACATCATCTCTGACTTTAACATGAAATTATTTAATCTGTGTTTTATTCAAAATGGATTGTCTCTCAACAAATCTGTTCATGGGATCATATTTCCATCTTTGCGAAATCTCTATAAGCCCCAATTTTCTCAAATACTCTGCTATCTGTTCATTTTGCCCCTTTATTGAAATAGTAATTCCTTTAAAACTAAAAGTCATATTATAGGTACCGGTTTTCCCAATTCCAGTCCTGAATTTGACATTAATGCTTTCTGTTTGCCTAACACATTCTAAGGCAAAGACTCTATCAGTCACATAATGAGGAAGTAAAAAGGGTTTGTCTATAATTCCATACAATCTGATGCATACTCCTTGTGTTAGAATAAACCAATCCCCCTCCTCTGCAAACTTGGTTTGCAATACCTTTTCCACTTTGGGGGTCAATATTGTTATTTGTCCATACATGATTTTTAGCGCAGGGCCCAAAAATTCCCTATTGAAATCATAATATGACTCAAATTTGTATAACACATTGGTCCATTCATACATTGGTAAGATTTATCCCTTCTCATTCTTATCATTTTTTGAAATGAAAGCTAACTCTTGAGACATAAAGTAAAAGAATAACCACACCAAATATGAAGTGTATCTGAATGAAAACTGGGTTCCAACCTTCAATGCCGCCAAACCCTCATGAATTTTTGCACTTAAAAACTTCGGCCAGTCAAAGAAAATAGGTTTCACACTCCTGCTCATAACAACCAAATCGTACATTCTAGGGTTCGACAAACATTCTACTACAACCACCGCCACTTCTGAAAATTTTCATCATTTTTTAGTCCAACAATCATGGCCAGGATGGAATATAGTTCAGGATTTTTAAAACTGCCATGTCAATTAGAGGTTCTGGTGGATTTACCCCTTCTGGAAGATCTTTTATCTGAGTGGCTAGGAAACCCTTCACCTTTTCATATGAACCAAAATATGTAGCCTATTCTAAGGGGTCAAAATTCTTAGGTTCTAAGAAAGGGACATGGCCCACAACAAAAGTAGAAACAAAAGTATCTTTGGACAGAGAAAACAGAACCTTCCCTGAAAAATCTCTAACCTTTCTCTCCTTTTCATCATAGAAATTTGCAATTGCCCTTACCAATTCTGGGCAGGGATGAACATGAATATATACATACCAGTACAAGAAATAATGGTATGCAAACATTGAAGGAGAAGACGCAGAAACCCCAGTCGATACCCATTTTTTTATATTGCTCCGAATCTCCGTCGGGTCCTTCCATGTTATTATTGTATCTGCAATTCGGGAGTCTCTGTCAATAAAACCAGCACTGTTCTCCTCCCTTATTTTTACTACCGAAGTAGTCGAGGGTGATGAGGTAGATGCTACCTGGTTCTTCGCCTTCTTAGGGGCCATTATGAATTATCAGGTACACAGACTTTGAACTTCTTCTGATTGCTTCACAACTCCTTCCTCACTATGATATAGTGTGGTGGTATAAAAGTGGCTAGTGAGATTTTTGGCTTTTCAAGCGTTACAGAGATAGTTCCTCACTTCTTTTTCTTCTTCAGGAGTTTCAACAAGTTTGCAAATGGCAAAATGCCTTTCCAAATTCTTGAATTTAATTTTATGTAGCTTGAGAGGACATGCAAAATTAATGCATTAAATGACAGTTGGTCGATTTGATTCGTCCATATTTCTTTGGTTTTTGTTCTCGCCACCTTCCTTAGGAAACTCCTAAAAATGCTTGCTGGCTCATTAAAAACCCACTTGGGGACTGGGAATTATCCCATGCCGAAAAATATGCTACTTGACGGATTAATTATCTTCTTCCACTGAACCCTGGGCACATGGTTGCTTAGAAACATTTGGCGGTGGATCTTTAGAAATATTTTGAGAAGCACACATAATATATTTCAAAATATTCTTTTACTCATTCCCTCTTGCCGACTCTCAGGTGACCACGCGGTAGCTCCAAATTTGAAAATGCAAAATAACAAGGGCAGAATTTTCCCTCCAAATTTTATTCAAAATGTCGGACTCTGATAGTTCTCAAAAATGATTCTTATTAGGCCATGAAAAGGGAATATTTACAAAACTCAAAACTTATAATATTCTATACGTATAATGGTGATCTGTCCCTTTTACTGGAAATATAATTTTAGGTGAAATGCATTCACCGTGATGGGTAGAACCTATCCATCTTGATCTTTTAACTGGAAGGCATTGAATTGCTTTTCTGAAATAATTTCAAATGGCCCCTCCCAGAACGCATCAAACTTGTCATGATGTCCTGGTTTTGCTTTCTTAATGTTCCATTTTAACACCAGGTCATCTGTTTTGAATTTCCTGAAAGTGGTTTTCTTATCGAACCACCCGACTATTTTCAACATATGTTTTTGATGATGATTGTAGGCCTGTTCCCTAGACTCTTCTAGCTACATAAGTTGCATCAGTCGGGCATCCATTGGATGGCCTTCATCTTCATTAACTTGGTTTAGCAATTTCAACGTGGGTATATCCATATGAATTGGCAAAACAACCTCTTTGCCATAAACCAAAGCATATGGTGATGTATTGATTGATTTCTTGATTGAAATTCTGTCGGCCCACAAGGCCTGATTCAGGAGTGAGTGCCAGTTCTTCTTATTATCCTCTAATATTCTT